>CAODLS010259010.1:0-12373 GCA_948243855.1 Flueggea neowawraea
TGATTCTGTACAGCTCGCGAGCGCGGTGTAGGGAATGAAAAACAGCATCTTCCCCACTTTGGCTTCGCACTGCCATTACTACCTATTTCAAGCAACAGGAAAGCACATAAATATAAATAACCCAGAGAATTCTTCTCCATATAAACTCCAGAATCCCAAATTTCTCTATTTTTTCTAATTTGCATGTTTGAATTGTTTGCACAATTTAATGCTTCAATAACCAAATAATCAAAGAAATAAACCAAAGGAAAAAAATAATTGAACCTCAAAACAAGGCCAAGGATATTTAACTTATGTTCTAGGGTAATAATCATCACGACTCCACTTTGCATTGAGCAAAGAGCAACATTGCATGACTTAAGTCAGAAGACATCTGTGTCCTGAATACATTAAAGGCCAAACAATAACCTAATGCGAGAATGAATACTCAATGTCACCCCATAATGCCTATGGAGCTAAGAGTAGGGATAGCTATTTGCTAGACCAGGTGATTGCTGTAACAAAAGCTATTCTAGATGTTGTGCACCAATTTCCTTTGTTATTTCATTTCAACCATGCTTACTTCATCGTCCTTGGTCTCCTTTCCTAGTGAAAGCTATATATGATTGATAATATTTTAGAGAATCTAAACAATTGGAAATCAGAAAGACAACATAAACAAAGAATTATGCCTTTCATCGTAAATCATTTGAAAACAGGTAGAGAAGAAAGCGTCTGTTTGAACCATTTATGCCGCTATTCAAGCAACGCAGTAATCTCTCTTGGTAGTTATTAACAAGAAAGTAGAGGCATTCCAATTCTCTGCATACATTACAAACTGCAACACTACAAGTTACAAGATAAATACCAATATATACACAATCCATGTTAAAATTCTCAGCATAGAAATCAAAAGGATTAGTTGGCAAGAACATGGCGGCAGTTAATTTTGATAACACCTTGCCAAACAAAATATCCTAACAGCATTTCACACGAACGAGGTGCAGGTAAAGAGACCACTTTGTATCCTTAGCAACCCACGAAAGGCTCGAGTTAAAGGCGGTTTATCTGAAAGCCCCCACATTGCAACAATAGAGCAAAGCTAAGCATTACGGTCGTCTTCTTCCACAATCAGTAAACACGATAAAGCTTTCCAAGTTGTGTAGTTAAAGATTCAATCTCGAAACACTTTTACAGCTAAATCAGTTTCTTCATACAATAACCAATTAAGAAACACACCATTAATTCAATCACCAAAAAATACGAAACCGAGGAAAAAAAATGACAAGAAGAAATGATAGAAAAAGAAATTACCGCTTGGAGGGCCTGAGCAGGCTTGCCTTGGTTGATGAGCTGGCGAGCGAAAGAGAGCAAGTCTCTAATGGCGACTCCATCTTGTTGGGAGGGCATCGCGGAGTCCATCTCCGTCATCACCGTATCATTGCGGGCCATTGCATTTCAGGGCTTTGTGTTGCTTCTTCTATTCTATGCTTATGTATGCCTCTGTTTTATGAGAAAAAAGGAAACGGCAAAAAGAAAAAAAGAAAAGAGAACGAAGACGATAGAGAAATGTTAATGATTGGGTGAGTGAAAATATGATTCTAGCAATTTCTCAGCGAAGGAATGACTGACACCACTCTCCGGGATAATTCGTGATCACGACTCCGCTAACCTACTTCACCATTCTTTGGGCTTTTCTTTTGAGCCTATCTTAGCCCAATCAAATTAGGCCATACAGAGCCTATACATTGCTACTCGTCGCTGGACACCGAGAAATCGCGACAGAAAGGAGAACGTCCAGTCGTTTTAAAAATGATAATGGCGATTCAACTCCTAGTTGCCAGAGAAGTCTATGAACAAACGACCTAATTTTTAGCGGTTGCAAGCATGTAGCCTTCAGTTATTTTTTGACTTTTTGTTGGTACAAAACTTTATAATGGTGTAAGGCAGTAAGGGCAATGGCTCATCTTGAAGACTCGTAGTTTCTATTTGGTTGGTTGAAGAATAAATCTTGTTGTTGCCTCAAAACTCAAACAACAATAATGAAGAAAATTAGAATACTTAGGAATCGTGAACGTTGCCTTGAGATTTGAAAACACATAACACGAAGAGGCCGGAATGCTCACCAGGGGAGTCTCCGAACCTCAAGTCAGTAGAAAATTTGGCAAAGTATGGGTGTGTAGAGTAAGTAGAGCATACCTTCTCAAGTTGTCATCTCCACTATTTATAATGTGGCATATTAATGAGTAGTAACTTCTGCAACGTCTCTCATTGATGATGATCATCACTTTTTCTGTTACAGTTTGAAGTGTAACTCGTGATTTAATTCTTAGGTCCCATCAATTGTTCTCCACTATTTTCTTCGAGTTTTCCGAAAATAAGAGTAAAATATTTTTTTCCTTCTTTGTAGTTGTGAGTCAAACGCAATGTATACTACCAATTTATTGCGAAATAAGAGATTTGAGGACCATTCACAAATAACTTATTAATCCAGGGATTGATCTTATAGTTTGCCATGGATATAAGGACTAAAGTTGACATTTGTCAAATCTTGACTTTGCTGCCGCCCCTTTCTTTTCCTATTTGGAATTGAAATTTGGTCTTCTTTCCTTTTTGAGATGATTTTATTTTTAATTCCAACGAATTTGCCTCATGTTAACCTAACTATTTAATTTCTACCAATAGCATTCTTCTTCTCAGATTGCAATTGAGCGGCGGCCAGGTTTGTTCTTCTTCTCTCTCTATTATTTTTTTCTCTCTATTTTCTGCTGCTTCTATTTTTCTTTTCTTTTTCTTTTCTTTTTCTTTTTTTTTTGTAGATCACTCCTCTTTGAGATTCAAGAGGCAATGTACCATTCAAAATGTTCGAGCGACGACGTGTTGTTCGAGATGTTCTAGAGGTGACACGTTGTTCGAGATGTTCTAGAGGACTTGATGTTGCTGTTATGAACCAAAACACTTGTCGTTACTGTTGTGAACCACACCACTTGTCGCTGCTATTGGAGGAATCCATCCCCACTACCGAGTGGGTGTTCAGGATCTATACCTCAGAGAACTTTACCCTCACCACTAGGTAGGTGTTCAACGCACCTTGGTGGCTTGTGATACCATGATGGTTCGCGGTTCCTAGTCCGAGGTTCGTGGTTTGTGACTAGAGGTTCATGGTTCGTGGCTCATGGCTCGATGTTCGTGGCTCGTGGCCTCATCTAGCTCATCAATTAGTCCTGCCGAGCTCACCAATTCGCAGAGTCCTTCATCACCAGCTCGCCTTGTGGAGTCCACTCATAAAGTTCACTTTCTCGTGAGGTTCAACATCTAGACCCCATCTCGTGGAGTTCGCCATATCCTCAGGAAGTTCATCTCCTCAGTAAGTTCATCTTTTCAGGAAGTTTATCTCCTCAGGAAGTTCACTTCCTCGTAAGGTTCAACATCTTGATCTCACATCGCAGAGTTTTCCATCTCCTCAGAAAGTTCACCTCTTCAAGAAGTTCACTTCCTCGTGAGGTTCAACATCTTGATCTCACCTCGCGAAGTTCGTCATCTTTTTAGAAAGTTCACCTCCTCATGAAGTTCACTTCCTCGTTGGCTTCAACATATTGACCTCACAACGCGGAGTTCGTCATCTCCTCAGGAAGTTCAACTTATTAAGAAGTTCATCTCCTCAGGAAGTTCACTTCCTCGTGAGGTTCAACATCTTGACCTCACCTCTTGGAGTTCACCATATCCTCAGCAAGTTCATCTTCTCAGGAAATTCACTTCCTCGTGAGGTTCAACATTTTCTCGGAAAGTTCACCTTTTTCTCGGGAGGTTCATCATTTTCTCGGGAAGTTTGTGATAAGGTTCGAGCTAGAATCAATTATTTTTTACTACTCTTATTCGTGTGCTTTTTTTTCTGCACTTGTATGCATTGTTGTTCCCTAATCAGGGACCAAATGAATTTTTGGTCAAGTGATTTTGATGGAGTCTTAGTGGTAGTAGGAGTTGATTCGCTTGTTGAGGATGAAGTAGAAAAACTATTGTGTGTGTCCATGACAATACCACTTAGGATTTTACTTGCCACAGACCTTAGTGAATAAGTTATTGCGTGTGTTAATGACAATACCACATGGGGTTTCACTTGCCACACGTCTTAGTGAATAATCGGTTGTGTGCTTTCATGACAATACACTTAGGGTTTTACTTGCCATATGTCTAAGTGAGTACATTGTAGCATGTATGACAACACCACTTGGGGTTTCACTTGTCACACGTGTGCGATGTTCAATTTTCCACTGCGTGTGTTCTACAATGAGTGCTTGGTTTCCCACAAGCTTCGTGCTCCATTGCCACATCACAGTCTATCTTTTCATCACTTGGTGAGAGCTTGGTTTCCTGCAAGCTTTTCTACTCATATATTTGTTACGTGAGAGTCCGATTACTCGCAAGCTTTTCTACTCACAGTTTAGTTGTTTTCCACATGAGAGCCCGATTACTCGTAAGCTTTTTTACTCACGGTGCATTCTAGTGGTCTTAATATGGTTCTTGTGCATCGTTAGTGAGGAGCCAATGCTCGGATTCACTCAATGTTCTTAGCACTTTTGGTTACATAGGACTGGTTTCCTGCAAGCCTTTTCTGTTTTGTGTGGCCAAGCACTCGACTTGTCTCAACCTATTCTTCATTCACAGAAGTAACTATTTATGCATGAGAAAGAAGAATGTTACTTGTTAAATAAAAAATTATACAATAAAAAGTCAACAAAACCTCAAAGTATTCAACTTTTTACCACCATCTAAAGTATATTTAAGAGATAAAGTGTGACATTTTTGGTGGAAGTATGCCTAGTTGGGCCCATGCTGATCTCTTCTTTGATCATCATTACTTCTTCGATGCCTTATTTCATTCCTCGACTCCCCTCTCAGTGCTTATTCATTAACAAATTGGTCCAATTGTCCACCTCAAACTGAGTTCTCAATTTTATTTTTTAGTTCTCGACATTTGTCCGTCGAGTTCCCACTTGCATCATGGTACTGCAGTAGGCATCCACATCCCTTCCCAAAGGTTTGTCAGTCTTTGGGGGAAATGTAATAAGTTTGAATCCCTCTTTCGTCGCCAAGATTATCGACCTTGACTCACTCAACGGTGTGTACTTCTCGAACCGCGTATGACTCTAGAGTCTCTTGACTTCTCTTTCTTTCTGTTCGGCTCCTTCTGAGCCTCTCTCTATTTCCTTTTATTTTCTTTGTCCTCTCTAGCTACCATGATCTTCATGACCTCAGCCTGTAGGATGTACTTATTGGCTCGCACGAAGAGGTCTGTCAAGGTCTTCGGTTGGTCGAGAGACAACTCCTGTAGTTGCAGCGATCGTGTCCCTTGCAACATCACAGTTGTAGATCTTGGACTTCAAGAGTGGCATTCCTGAATCTATCCACGTATTATCGTAGAGTCTCCTTCTTGCTCTGTCTCATGCTCAACAAGTACGTAACATCCTTCTTGTGATTGTTGTTAATGATGAAGGTGTTGATGAACTCATTCCTTAACTGGTCAAAACAAGAAAGAGATGCCTACTTCAGTCCGTTGAACCATGATCGAGCATGATCCTTTAGCGTGATTGGGAATGCACGACACATGATGGCATCTTCCCATCCATGAAGCATCATGATGGCTTCATAGTTCTGAACATGCTTGTGCGAGTCCTCTTTTCCTAAGAAAGTCGGCAGCGAGGGCATCTTGAACTTTGGGGGAAGAGGTTTTCCCATTACCTCTTTAGTGAACATAACTTTTGCTTTTAGCTACTCCTCCTCCGCAGGAACCATCTTCCTCTTCTTTTTGAGGACTTCTTCAATAATTTTCCTCACGTCTGTCGCTTCTCGAACACTCATCGAAGTTTGGGGCTCTACTTCAGCATTCCTCGAAGGAACCCGAGGCTCTCATCTACACGTACTTTCCACAACCTCCTAGTAGTTTTATCTTCTAACCTCGACCCGAGCATCAAGAACAGGAATAGAAGCATCGCGTCGCTCATGGCGAGGTGGATGATTCAGTTGCTTAGGCACTGGTGTGTGTTGGTGATGACTTTGCTACACGACATCACACCCTTTCAGAACTTCTCCACTTTGAGCACTTTGGGCAAAAGCACGCAACGTGGACGGGAGTTGAGTCTGAGGAAGAAACTGTTGGAGCAAGGTCGTCATCTCATCCAAAGCCTTCTAATTCTCCTCGTTTTGCTTCCTAAGTGCTTCATAGTTTGCGAGTGGAATGGTAGGGATGGTAGTTCTCGAGTCTTCCGATCCAGCACCAACTCTCCATGCATCCTCTTCGAGATGAACAACATGATTCGAATGCGTTTGCACCATGGTGAGTGTTGTAGGTGATGTTGATGTACTTCTCGATCGTCAACGAATAAGGCTTTTCGTTCAAATCCCCACAGATGGGGCTAATTGTTGTTGCCTCAAAACTCAAACAACAATAATGAAGAAAACTCGAACACTTGGGAATCGTGAATGTCGCCTTAAGATCTGAAAACATAGAACACGAAGAGGCCGGGATGCTCCCCAAAGGAGTCTCCGATGCTCAAGTCAGTAGAGAATTTAGCAGAGTATGGGTGTGTAGAGAAAGTAGAGCATAACTTCTCAAGTTGTCATCTCTAATATTTATAATGTGGCATCTTAATGAGTAGTAACTTCTATAACGTCTCTCATTGATGATGATTATAACTTTTTCTGTTACGATTTGAAGTGCAACTCATAATTTAATTCTTAGGTCCCATCAAGTCTTTATGTTTTTCTTTCTCACCCAGGTGTTGACAGGAACATGTTAATTATGTATCAACTATCATGTGCATCCGAATTGAACAAAAGGACAAAGAAAAGATGACATATATTTACTGCAATTATACTTGGATCTTTTGTGACCGCAAAAGCTACCTTCTTTTCCATTTATAACTTTAGCAGAAACAAGTAATTAAGCCTAATGAATAGAATTTCACAAATTGTTTGAGAAATTAACTATTTGAATTCCCCGCGAATAAGCAGTTGGACAAAAACATTGTCGAAAAGAAGAACATTAAAAAAATGGTAGCAACAAATGCTTATCTATTTATATACTCATTGCAATATTAACGATGTTTTAGTAGAAGATGAGAAAACTAGCTAGCTACGACATGGGCATCCCACTATGCGGGTCCAATTCACCATCCTCTATTAAGGCTGGTTTTAACGGGGCTAGGAACGGGGCTACCGTACCTAGCCCCCCAGACCGGGATGCGTTACCGCGTCCCGGTCTGGTATCCCATCCTCCTGCGAGAGGACATACTACATTTGTCAGGCGCGAGACCCAGACATTTACTTTTCTTAAAAAAATATTTAAATTCGACCGTTGGATCTGATTGATCCAACGATCAGATTTACTCCAACGGTAATATTACCGTTGGGGCCGAAAAATTACCCTTTTGGTCCCTAACGGCTAGTTTTACCCATTTTCCTATAAATACCCCCTAAACATATTTTTTCCTATCATTTATTCACTTCAAACACCCATTTCTCTCCTCCAAACTCTCTCAACTCCTAAAATTTCTCTCCAAATATTTTTTCAATGGATCCCATCGATTTTTCCGATTATTTTTCAAACAACAAAAACAAAACAATGGAAGAATTTGCACTTGCAAATATTTCCTCATCTTCTGATGACGAGGAGTACAAAAAAATTTGAAATAATTTCAAGCAATCTATTTAGAATGATCATGCTGAAGAAGAGATGTTAAAATTAGTACAGTAAATAGTACTACATGATGAATCCTCCAGCCGACGCCGTGAAAAAAGACCAAGACGCTATTTTAACTGAGACCGCGTGGGTGGTTACGAACGGTTAGTTCATGACTATTTTTCTGAAAATCCCACCTACAATGATGATATTTTTCGGCATAAGTTTCGTATGAGGAGGAATTTATTTTTGCGGATAGTGGAGGCCGTCAGAAATTACTCCGACTATTTTTGTCAAACTCTTGATGCGATTAATTTCCCTAGTCTTTCACCACTTCAAAAATACACGGCTGCAATACGACAGTTGGCATATGGTTGTTCTGGTGATTTGTTTGATGAATATTTACGTCTCGGTGAGTCCACTGCCAACCATTGTTTGAAAAATTTTTGTCAGTGTGTCGTAGAAGTTTTTGGTAGCAGATATTTGAGAAAACTGACAATTACTGATGTTCAACGACTCCAGATAATGCACGAAGAACAACACAACTTTCCAAGGATGCTCAGGAGCGTTGATTGTATGCACTGGGCATGGCGGAATTGTCCAACGGCCTGGAAAGGGCAATATACACGAGGTGATCATAGACATCCTACGATTATACTGGAGGTTTTGGCCATCACAAATCTATGGATTTGGCACGCTTATTATGTGGTGGCGGGATCTAACAACGATATCAATGTCCTGAACCAATCGTCTATCTTCAACGACGTATTAACAGGGAAGACGCCTATAATTGAATACGTCGTAAATGATACGACTTACAACCAGTGGTGTTATCTTGCATACAAAATATATCATGAATGAGTTACATTTATTAAAATATTTATTTACCCAGAGGATGAAAAAACAAGTTTTTTCAAACAAAGGCAAGAGTCGGCTAGAAAGGACGTCGAAAGAGCATTCGGGGTACTCTAGGCGAGATAAGCTATTATACGAGGACCCACACGTTTGTAATACAGGCATCATATGACAAATATAATGTACGCGTGTATCATATTACACAACATGATTGTTGAAGAGGAAGGCCATCAAGCGAATGCATCACAGAGAGGTCAATCTGACTTTGCAATGTATATCCAAAGGTTCACCGATATTTGTAATCGTGAGCAATATTATCGTCCCCGAGCGGATTTGGTAGAACATCTATGGAACAATCATAAAGAATAATACTAAATTTTATTTTCATCTATTATTATTTTATTTTAAGAAATTATGAACTTTATTTTAATGTATTTTTTATTTTAATATATTTTTTGTTTTAATGAATATTTTTTATTTTAATGAATTTGAAGTAAAAAATATTAAATAAAACAGTAGATAAAAATTAGAAGATTAAAATTAAATTATGTTTAGTGAAAAATTAAGTAGGCGTCTCGCGAGACTCTTAAAGTAGCATTTGAATTACGGATTAAAAAATTAAGAGATTAAAAATTAAAAATTTTAATAAAATAATAATAATAAAAATATTAAACAGACGTTCCGTAGAATAATTTCAAAAACCCTGAATTACAAGTATCATTCTCTTTAATTTCCTACAACATCTTCAACACCTGCCACATCGTGGGCCTTTGCTCAGCGAGGTCAAGCTACAAGCAATAGCTACCTCAAGAAGCATCTCTAGCCTACTGTCCTCTCCACTATCATCTAATTCCCTGGACGACCTAACCCATTTCAACATGTCATCTGGCGCCAACATTGGCAGCTGCGATGGCATTGGGGATGTTTGTTTTTAATTTAAAATATAACCTTGCTGTTCAAAAAAAGAAAAAGAGAAAAATATATATATTAAATTTATTTCTAACAAGACAAACCATCCTCTTTGCCTTTAATTATAATATATTAAATTCACTTGATCTACTTAAAAATATGTTGTCAAAATTTATTTGATCCACCTCATTTATGAATCCATAGTATGAGAACACGATGGGAGACAAATTGATCGCCAGAAAAGGAGTTTGGGTGGCAGTTGGGTTCCCTTGTTGTTGGAAGGAGGGAAAGGATATTGGAGCAAGAGGGTATGGGGAAGTGTCAATGGTGGACGTCAGTTTCTTTGGTTTGTGTGGGTGCTTCACTTCACTTGCAGCTCTTTCTCAGTGGCCACTACCCACATCAATTCAAGAGCGAAGATGGAAGCGTTTTTGACAGTATTCGGTGGGTGGACCCACTGAGTGCAGTAAGGCCTGGAGTGGACGACAGCTGTCTTGGAACTTTATGTGTTAACCTTGGGCCTAGATATTTTCAATCACTGTCTTTTTTCCCTAAAATTTTCTGATCGAAGATATTTTCTTTGACCATAACTGGGGTGGGCATTGTCAGATAGTGAGATACATGCCTATGTTTTAATTCTTTATGTATGTTTTAATTCTTTACGATGTCCGGAATCTTGAAAAAGTAGCTGCGCTTTGGTTATGTGTTATGATAGCTTGTGTATCGGTATTACTCGCTGGTGCATAAAGCTTAGGGCATCTCCAACCCTAACTCTACAACGGGAAGAAAGAGTTGGAGATCACTTCACCCGAACGCCAAAACTCAATTAAAGTTACAGATTTGCTATACTAAAACGCCAAATATATCGTTTCACTGTAGTAACTGTATTTTCTTTATTTTTTAATTTTTTTATTTTATTTAACGTATTTAAAATTAATATCAAGTAAACTCAAATTTATTTAAATTAATTACAATTATATAAGTATTAATTAAATTTTGGACTATTTTATATTATTGTATACATTTTGTTTGAATTTTTTGACTAATTAATTATTTAATTTGTTAATCTAAATACAATATTAAGTGATGACTTAATTGATTTATATAATTATACTAAAAAATAGTCATGAAAATTAAAATAAATTCATATACTAAAAAATAAAAATATAGCAAATTAATATTAGTAGACATAATATAATATAATTAATGTACTTTTTTTAAGTTAATTAATATAATGCTTATTCGTTTGTTTGTGTTTTTATTATTAATTTTTAATTACAAATATA
The DNA here is from genome assembly GCA_948243855.1 of Flueggea neowawraea. Taxonomy (NCBI): domain Eukaryota; kingdom Viridiplantae; phylum Streptophyta; class Magnoliopsida; order Malpighiales; family Phyllanthaceae; genus Flueggea; species Flueggea neowawraea. The sequence goes on from CAODLS010259010.1 coordinate 10,708, forward strand.
TAATCATTGATTATTTTGTATAGTTAATTAAAATATATTATTATAAATTCATAATTAATAATATTTTTTACAATTAATTTTGTTTATCAGATAATAAAAAAGAATTAAATTTATGTTTAGTTTATAGAAAAAAGTTAAAAAAATAGAGGTACAATGAATATTCAGAGAATATTTTTTTTAAAAATTAAAAATATAATTGTGAGTTTGAGATGATTTTACTGTAATAATTATATATTTAAAGAGTTAAAATTAAAAATAGAGTTTTAGATTAGAGATGAACTTAGCAAATTGATCAACATCCAATTGTTCGGCTGCCAGCATAATCAATCATGTAGTAGTATCTAAGATAAAAAAAAATCCCTTGGTTTTTGGAAGATCTGGACTTGATCCTTGTCTGAATTTATGAATTTTAGTTATAAATTGCAGAAAATGCTTAAAGCCAAACGAAATTTGAAGTTGTTGGGCGAGGTCCATGATCTAGTTAAGTGTAGTGTTTAGAGAAAGGAAAAAAAAAAAACTTTTGAACAGGGTTGATAATTTCTGATATGTTTATAACACGATAATATAATTACAGTGTATACGATTATAACACGATACAAATGACATAAAATTAATTTTTTTAATATTTAGTTTAAACATAATGAATATATAATAATATATAATAATAAAATAATATGACACGATTACGATACGACTTAACCCCACTTTTAAGCAAGCAATGTTTTGTGTCTGATAAATTGTTGATGCCCTATTTGTTATGAATGGAGCTGTTGGGCATTCTCAGCAATTGCTGCTGTGGAGGGGGTAAACAAGATCGTCACTGGCGACCTAATATCTCTGTCTGAGCAAGAGTTGGTGGACTGTGACACTTATTGTAAATGAAGGTTGCAATGGTGGTCTTATGGACTACGCCTTTGAGTTCATCATCAACAATGGTGGCATTGACACTGAAGAATACTATCTTTACACTGGTCGTGATGGCAGGTGTGACACTTACAGGGTCAGTCTTTATTCTCTTTTTTAACATAAAAAGATAAGCATTAACCGGTTATAGATAATTATTGTTATTAATTATTATATTGATGAGTGGAAAGAATCCTTATAAATGATCATCTGGTTTCTGTGCAGAGGAATGCCAAAGTGGTTTCAATTGATGATTTTGAAGATGTTCCTTTAAATGACGAGAAAGGATTGCAAAAGGCAGTTGCTAGTCAGCCGGTGAGTGTCGCCATTGAAGCAGGTGGCAGGACATTTCAGTTCTATGAATCGGTAAACTGTTATCTTCACTTTGTATCATTCCTTTGATGCACTTTTGTATCAGATGGTAATTCCTGCGAGTATTTATATTATTTCAAGTTCATCATTCTTACAATCTGTCCAATGTTTTCAGGGTATATTCACAGGAAGCTGTGGAACAGCTCTTGATCATGGTGTTACTGCTGTGGGTTATGGCTCCGAGAACGGTCAAGATTACTGGACCATCAAGAACTCATGGGGTGAAAGCTGGGGAGAATCAGGCTATATCAGGATGGAAAGAAACGTTCCTGCAGCAACAGGGAGATGTGGAATTGCAATGGAGGCATCTTACCCTATCAAGAAAAGCCCAAACCCACCAAACCCTGGTCCATCCCCTCCATCGCCAGTAAGCCCTCCATCTGTGTGACAA
>CAODLS010259012.1:0-24420 GCA_948243855.1 Flueggea neowawraea
TCAAATATCATCGTTCAAGCCCCGTTTCGACTTGCTTTCCTTCATTTCACCAAGACATCATCAATTTACCTGAAAAACACAATAGAAAGCGTAGAAGTACCAAAACTAATGACAAACACTCAATTCATATTCAAAACAATGTAAATTGGTGCACATAAATACGTATGAATATGCGTTTATCAGAGGCCAGGTTCAAAATGGGTTTCACAAAGACTTGTTAGGAAAAAGATAGAATTCCAGAAACTATGACCGCAGATAAGTTTGACGTTCTTAATGAAAAGGTTGTTACTGCAATACAGCTTTGTTTGGCAATGTCAATTCTCAAGCTAGTCTTTAAAGTTGGAGTTGTTGTACATGACCAAATCCTTGACCAACAAGCTGCACACCAAGCTCCAATTCTACAACTTTCAGATGGAAGAATGTACATCTATCAACTCTCAACTTGATGAATATAATTCTATCTTGCTAAAATTAGAGAATCTAGATATGGTTGTCAATGATGTTGATGTTGCCCTTAAATTATTATGTTCATTGTCACCATCTTACAAGCATTTTTTGAGATGTTATGCTCTATGGAAAAAGTACCATAACTCTGAAAGATGTTCAGTCTACTTTATTCTCTAGAAACCTAATTGATAATAAATTAAGTAGTAGTGCAAGTGGTAATGAGGGTGATGGTTTGGTTGCTAGAGGACGACCCACTGAGAAAAAGCCTGGTGATAGTAAAAAGAAGGGTAGGTCAAAGTTTAGGCACAAGAATTTGATCTGTAATTATTGTAAGAAAAACAAGAGTATTAAGGATAACTATTTTAAATTGGAAAATAAGCAGTCTCATGAAGATAAATCCGCCGAGGCTAGTGTTACAGAAGACAAGTTTGTTGATGATCTTCTTATCATTAACGATGAAAAGTGCAGATTTAAAGATGAATGGATTTTGGATTCTGATTATTATTATCACATGCATCAGAACAGTGATTTGTTCTCCATTTATGAATATGTTGAAGGTGGAGTTGTCCTGATGGGCAGCAATGCAGTATGCAAAGTTATTGGGACAGGAACAATTCGAATCAAAATGCACGATGGCATCGTATTAACATTGTCAAGTGTTCATCATGTTCCAAACCTAAGGAAGAATATTATCTCTTTGGGCACCCTTGTTGCAAATACACTGTTGAAGGTGGAGTTATGAAGGTCAGCAAAGGTGCTATTGTCTACAGTTACAGATTCTGCTGCAGTTTCTTCATCGATGTCAGATAGTGATATTACCAAACTATGGCATATAAGGCTTGGCCATATGAGTGAAAAAGGCATGGCCATTTCAAGTAAGAGAGCCTCTTTTGTGGTCAAAGCACTTGGAAGATGAAGTTCAGTGAGCATTGTCCTTTTGGCAAGCAAAAGTGTGTTAGTTTTGGTACAACCACACACATAGCCAAGGGTACATTGGATTACATCCATTCAGATCTTTGGAGTCCCTCCCAGGTACCTTCTAATGGTGGTGCCTGGTATATGCTCATTTTTATTGATGATTTTTTTAGGAAGGTTTGGGTCTATTTACTCAAGTATAAGGATCAGGTTTTCTCCATATTCAAAGAGTGGAAAATCATGATTGAAAAGTAGTCTGGAAAGGATATCAAAAGACTTAGAACTGACAATGGGACTCGAGTTATGCAGTGGTGAATTTAATCGTTTTTGCAAGAAAGAAGGAATTGTGAGACATCACACAGTCCGTCACACGCCCCAACAGAATGGAACTACTGAAAAGACGAACAAAATTATTATTGAGAGAGCATGTTGCTTGCTTTCAAATGATGGTTTGGGTAAAGCATTTTGGGTAGAGGTTGCTTCTACATCTTGCTATTTGGCGAATCGCTCTCCATCAGTTGCTATTTGTAAAATCCCGCTCGTTCTGACTAGTTTCTCTGTAGTTTTCCGTCCAATGTTGATCAAAATTATATTATTCAACTCACGATTAGAATTTAAATTTTATTTTTAATGTGTCAAATAATATCAGGAAGATTTAACTCATCAATAAAATATGTGGATCAAAGATAAAAGAGGGACTAAAAAGGCTGAAAAAAAAGTGAAGTGGTAGGAGTGAAATTTTAAAATTGTTGGGTGTGTACCATATAGAACCTTGTGACCCAACATTAATATATGGCTTAAATTATCACACAAGTCCATAGCCGTACCATTATCAACCAAGCTCAAAAAAAATTCACAAACGGTGGATTTTTTTTAAGTCGGCAACCATACCACCTATATAACTCTTATTTCATTTGTTGCAAAACCACGAAAACAGCCCTTGGAAACTTTTCCATCAGAACACACACCAAGCTTGAATGTTCTCATCCCAATACAAAACTTTCACACACAAAAACTCTCCTCATCATGGCATCAAAGTAACCGTAGACCAAAGGTAATTACTGAACTTGGCAAGGCTTTACTTCATTCCTATTTTCAAATTTGTTAGACAAAATTTACGAAAACCCAAAGAACAAAATTTTTACATTTGTGTGTCTTTTGTATGTCTATTAAACATTTTGAGCCAATTTTGTATTGTTTCCAATTTATGTTCGAAATAATCTGGACTGCCCTGATTAACGATTCAGTAAGAACAGTCTGTTTGTTCCATATTTTTGAAATTATTAGAGACGTAATTTTAGAAATACCAAAGAATAAAAGTTGTATATTTGTGTGTCTTATATATTTCTATAAGAAATTTTAATCCATTTCTGTGTCGTTTGATAACTATTGTTGAAATAGTGTTATCTAACCTGTTTACGATTTCAATAAGGACAGTCTGTTTGTATGCTGATTTTGGAACTTTTAGAGACTTAATTTTGAAAAATTTAAATCATGAAAGTTTTATATATTGATGTCTTGTAACTATATGTAAAATTAAATGGATTAATTTCATGTATCAAGCGAGTTAGGTTTAAATATCTAAGACAAGTCATGTTTATTGTTTCACTTGATAATGTTTGATTATGGAGTTAGATGTAAAATTTACTGAAACTTGTGTGTTTTGACATAGTTTATGATATTTTTCATAACCAAGGGAATGAGAGTATATTTTCTAAATTGACAAACCATTCCTAATTTGGATTTGTATAGAGTAAAACATAAATGAAATACTAAGGCTAGGTTTGTCTACCCTGTTTCAGCCTGTGGTCCAAATTTATAAATTTACTGAAACTTCTCTAAATTGAATTAGACATCGTAATTTATACATATATAAATATATATTTGTATAGTTTCTGAATAAATTTGTATAGCTCAATTTGGTTCTAGAATGAATGAATTATGGTCAAAAAACTGTGATACCAAATATGTCCTGAAGTAGAAACCTGACAGTATTAGGGCTGACTTCAAAATTTCACCACAAATTCTATAAGTTGAATTAGGATTCGTACTTTATATTCAAAGCAAGATAAACATGTATACTTTCAGGGAAAATTTATATCAAGTTCTTTGAAAACCTCCAGCTCTAGAAATGTTGAAAAGATGGAGGACTGTCTCAACTAGATAACATAAAACATTAAGTATAGGGATTGTTTGACAAACTTCTGCCAAAAGGATGGATTGGTAAATTCCAAAAATTTTAGGGATTGATATGTAATTTTCCATAACTCTGGATAAAGTGTAATTTTTTAAAAGTTGAGGAACTAAATTGTAATTTTACGGGATGTTCGATTTTTTAGTCTTGAGTTTTGGATCTCTGATCGAAATAGATTTTTTAGGGTTTGGGTCTTCCATTGCATTTGCATTTCGTGCATTCAGAACCGCCACGGTACCAGTACCATATTTTGACATCTGTCTAATTATATCAGCCTTCAGCTTCGTGTTCGTATCTGCGAGATCAGCCACCCACCAGTGGTAAGTGGCTGGACCATTTAGCTTGGACTTCTAGGTGTATGCGATGACAGCTGCAGACACATAGGCTGTGTCTTCAACTCTGTATAGTTTTTGCTGTGTCTGGATATATTCTGTAATTGGACTAATAGTTATTCAATTAATTAATAATCTGATTTCTGTGATAGTTTCTGAACAATATTTCTGTATTTCTGAAAATAGTTATGTTATTATTTTCTGAAATAAGTATCCAGTATCCTGTTTTTTATTTCTAAATAAATATTAAATATATATATTTATAATAAAAAATTTATTTTGAAAATAAGTATATTATCTGAGATAAGAATTCCATCCAGTATTTTAAAATATTTATGTTTTGAAAATAATTATTTTATCTGCAAATAGTTATCTGTTATGTACGCCTGTTTAATTTTAAATATGTTTTCATTTTTTTCTGTATATATATATAGAACACCTAGATACGACGTAGCTTAACATTTGGTATACCAATGTTCATTATTTGCCGAAGTGGCTATTACCTTTGCCTAAGTTGTGGTACCATGTGCCTAAGTGGCGGTACTGTGCCTAAGTGGACATCTTCAACTCTCAGTGATCTGATTGTGTCACGAAGCGTTGCTAGCCCGTGACCAGCGTACGAGCTAAACAGTCTATGGAAGCTCGGCCCATCTCGCACAAGCCTCATGGATCATATCATACTACCCTAATTCAATTGATTAAAAAAAATTTACTTAATCAAAACATTTGTTATTTAAAACATTCGATAGAATAAACTTATACCATAGATAAAAAAAATTCAAGTCTTATATATATATATATATCAAAATACATCAAAGTATAAAGACAACCCAGTAACCCGACAATATCTTGGTGTAGAGCTCTAACATGAATACATAAGAGCCCGATCAAAAAGGGTGCCACTAACCAAAGACACCTCACTGGTATCCAAAATGCGAAAAATTTGTCAAAGCCAAAAACGATGAACCTGCGGAATAAAATCAATAATAGACATAGAAAGAAAAAGGGTCAGGGCCCAGTGAGGGAAAACACTCTAGAATGCCTCATACGTGCCTCACAAAGATTGTTTGGAAAATAGTTTAAAATATCACATGCAGGTATAGATGTATACATATACATGCTATAAGTAATAACTTTTTGAAAATCATTTCAAAATCGTAAGCAAACTATCTAGCAAGCATGAAAACGTACTTGATAATCATCTTGATTCTTAAAACATGTTTTCATAGTTAAAACATATATCATAGATAAGGGACCATAATCATGGATGTGCCTGTGGCACCATATAAGATAGGTGTGCTTGTGGCATCATATAACATGGGTGATGTGGACTCGGCCACTATCATAACAATTCACATGTTGGATCAAAAAACGTGGCTACTGGCATCCCTGATAGCTGAGATTTCATAGTACATATATCATTGGTATACCAAAGGCTACTTCGAGCTCGTAGCATAAGTGTCTCGTATCATAAAAACAAAATTATCTTACATAGCATAAATCATAGGCATGTATTTCATCATTTGAAATCATAGTATATATATATATATATATATATATATATATATATCAATTTTATAAAACATAGGGTTGCTTATAAAAATCACATAATCATTTTATTCATTTAACCAATCTTTAGATTAGTCCATTTTCACAAGCTTGTTCAGCACATAATAAAACATAATAGAGGTTTCAAGACACGGCCTATGCATCTGAAGTTGTTATCCACTCACCTAGAAATCCAAGTGAAATCGCCAATCAAGCCCCACTTCCGGTGGTTGGCCTCGCTGGCAGAAACATGAAGCTGAACATGGACATACATAACATATATCAAAATGTGGTACTGTGGTCATACCATATGCATGATATGCAAATGCAAATGCAGATGCAGACTCTCATAGACGCTGAAAGTTTATATCAAATGTGAATCCATCACCCTCGATCATAAATTCATAATTTACGTAAAATTATAGTTTGGTCCCTGACCATGGTAAAATTATGTTTTAGTCCCCGAGACTTGGCAAATTTCAATATATTCCTCAAAGTATCCTTACATTACCAAAAGATCCTCCGTAAGTCCAAATTCTCAAATTCATCCCTGAACTCTCAGAAATTGCAATTTAATCCCTAACTTGTAAAATTACAAGTTAGTCACTAATTTTTTCAAAAATTACAAATCTATAAATCAATTTTTCCAAAATTACAATTCTAGAGCTCAAGTTTCTAAAATTACAAATCTAACTTCAACTTCCAAAACAACTACCAAACTAGCTTGACCTTTCCAGAATTTACAGATATACCAAAGCAGAAAGTTTACTTCTTAAAAATATTTAACTCTCGATTCAATCAATACCCAAAGTTTTCATTCACGCACATTGACTATAATCGATGTCCTAAACATGAATCCAACCTCAATTTCAACAAATAAACTCAATATCATCACGAAAATCCAAATTGAAATTTGGATTTCATGGCTCCCTCAACAAACAACAATCATCCTTCAATTTCTACTTAGAATCATGTTCTTCCATGTCCCTTAGACATAAATCAACCAAAAACAACTTCCCATCAAGCCTAGAATCAAAGCAAAATTGAACCCTATCTCATCCATACCCATTTTCGTTCTTCAACCATTTTATCAAAATAAATGTGCAAAAATGAAAGAAAACCAAGTTGGAATGTTGTTCTTACCTCAAGAGATGTTGTAGATCCAAGGAGAGGCAAAGAGAAAGAGATTTGAGTGAGTTTTGAGGTGATAGGAGTGAAATGTGGAAGGAAATGAAAGGGATCGGGTTTGGGGCTTTTAAAAACAATTCTGCAGGTGACGAGCGTGTCTCCGCTGAGATGCACATTTCGACGATACGCGCGTGTCTTCCCCTGAGATACGCGTGTCGCACCAGACTACAGCTTTTCTTCGCGAACTACAACAAGCCAAACGACACATAGTGTGGCTGACCAAGGAAACTCGTGTTTCAGACATCACACGCTCGTTTCATGGCTGATTTTCACCAACATCATTTCTTCCTTTCTTCCATTCAATCTTTATGAATTCCATCATAAAATCAAAGACTTTAAATACTCAAAACATGATTAAACATCTCAAGATCATCGATCATAACTCCAATCATTCAAAAGATCAAATTAAGCAAGATCAGAAGTCTACAGAAATCATAACCGAAATGGACGGGTATTACAGAAAGGATTGAACGGATGAAATACCTTGGCTAGACATTTATTCCTATTGATTTATGTTCATTGCATTTCAATTCTCTTTGCTTTAATTTATTGTTTTTGTCTGTTTGGATATTTAATCTCCGTTCACTACATTTCTTGTTTATATTCTTTATTTGTTTTCTTGTTTCCAATCTCTGTGGATCGACCATGTTCACTGCTATACACAAATCTTTTCTGAACAGGTTAATTATAATTTGGTGGGTTTGACACCCTATCAACGCCCTTGTTAAATTTTGTAAATTAAAATGTTTAATTGCTATAGTCAATAATCTGGAAATTTGGATTGCAATTTTCAATTAGTAGTGTGACTTTCAAAATATGGGAATTAAAAGTCAAGAGCTAAAAATAAATGCAACATGCCATGAAGTTCAAAGAACCAAAATGACAATTATGGTGGCATTTCTTAACAACATATACATTGTAATTTTATCGGTAGATAAAAATTCAGTAGAATATTTCCAGACAAATTCACTTGAAAAATGGATGATCCAGATAACAGGTTGAGCTCGAGTATAGAACACATATTTGGGTTAAGTGAAGATGAAAATAGTGTTTATATACACAATAGTGATTATGAAGATAGTGTTCATGGACACAATAATGACCAAAGATGCAACAACTGACTCAAATTGAACAATAATTTTGTTAAGGAAGGGCCTAAATGTGGTAAGGTATTTCCAGATATGGACACCTTGTTTATTTTTTATCAACAACATGCAAGGACGAATGGTTTTTCTATAGCCAAAAGGTCGGATTCTAAGGAAAGGGAGATTACTGAAAATACCAGACAATTATCTGTGACAACGAAAGGAAGACATAGGATAAGAAGGCATCCAAAAGAATTAATTGTTAAATCAATATCAATGCAATTTTACAAGACAATGGAATATGAATGCTTACCAAGATAATATCAATTCACAACTATGATATAAATCCTTCTTTGAGTAGGTTTATGCTTGCAATGAAGAGAATCTTGGAGGCTCGTGACATAGCTAGAATTAAGTCATGTAAGAATGTTAAGATGTTTGAAGTTGGAGCGGGTGGGTCGGAGAATTTAAGTTGTTCGTTAAAAGATTGTAGGGATTTTATTGATCAAATGAGGAGGTTGTGTATTGGGGATGGACACGTTGAGGTTGTTTGCAAGTTGTTTTTAACTATGCAGCGAGTAGATAGTGAATTTTACTACGCAATTGATCTTGACTATGGATTGAGATTGTGCAATGTTTTCCTACTGCATCCTCGTGGAAGAGCTGTATATCATGAGTTTCATGATGTGATAAGTTTTGACACAACTTACCTAGTAAATTGGTATAAAATGCCTTTTGAAACTTTTGTTAGAGTTAATCACCATGGGCAATACATTCTTCTAGGATGTGTGTTGCTTTCCCATGAAATATCTGACACCTTTAAATGGTTTATCAATACATGGATTATAGTGATGAGAGGTGTTCATCCTAATGTGATTTTTACTGATCAATGTGAGATCATAAGGAAAGTTGTTAGAGAAATAATTTCGAACACAAGGCACATGTTCTGTCTATGGAACATACTTTGTAAAGTGTCAAAAAAGTTCAAAGGTGTAGTTTCTTATGGTGATGCAATAAAAAAAATCAAAGCTTTAATTTATGACAGCTTATCAATTCCAATGTTTGAGGGAAATTGGAGAAATGTCTTAATGAATTATGATTTAGAAAGGATTGAATGGTTTCTTATGGTTGATGAAGTTCAAAGGTGTAGTTTCCCTCAATTCCAATGTTTGAGGGAAATTGGAGAAATGTCTGCATATTTATGACATACATTTTAGGCTGGTATGTTGTCAACACAAAGAAGTGAAACCGTGCATGCCTTCTTTGATGGTTACGTTAATAGTAGAAGCACATTAAAACAATTTGTTGAACAATACGAGATAGATATTCGTCGGAGAAGGAATTCATTGATGATTTCTTAATGAAGTAAAAGGTAGAAAAATTCATATCAGTTTTCAGTTGGAGAAGTAGTTCTAGAGGTCATTCAGTGATTCAATTTTTAAGATCGTGCAAGCTAAGATTAAGCATTTATGGTACTGCCACTTTGTTCTTGCACCTAATGCAGATTTGGATCGGCCTGATGCTAATGATGGTGTTGAGTATTACTACATACTTGATAGATCTATTGTGAATTACTGGTATGTGAAAGAGTTTGTTTACAGGGTGTCGTACAAACAGAACGACCAGTATTTTGATTGCAATTGTGAAAATTTGAATCTAGAGGAATAATATGTAGTCATATGATGAAGGTTTTGATTGAGAAAAAAATTGATCGCATCAATGAGCGATACTTGTTTAGAAGGTGGAGAAAGGACGTGCATTGGAATTATATGAAATTGCTTTTTTTTCTTTGAGGTTATCCACAGATGAATGAAGAATACATTAAGTTTAAAGAATTAGAGAAGTCATTTGTTGAACTCACGGATTTGGCGTTTGATGAAAATAACAAATTAGATTTGATAAATAACAAATTAGATTTGATAAAGCAACATAGAGAGAAGGCAAAGAATGATTTGTTGAATAGGAATGGAGTGAATCCTCACAGAAACTCAACCCATGTTGATAATGTGCAACAAATGATGCCACAGATGAAGATATTCAGGTAACTATTTGTGATCCAATGGTGGCTCGTAGTCGTGGAAGGCCAAGAACAAATATATTACGGGCACGAAGAGAGCGTGAGAATGGAAGAGGTAGAGGAGTGGGAGAAGAAATAACAATACTAATATTGCTGAGCATGTATTATTCTCTCAATTCTGATAAGTAAATTTGATTTGTTACATTATAATTTCAATTTTGTTATTATGTTCTTATTTGAGTTGTTTGGAAAACTCTTATCTACTTTTGGTGCATATCCCCACACACGCATAAAACAAATTAACAAGTGACACGTTGAATAATAAACCATTATTTATATCCATTTTAAGACCTACTAATCTACATGTTACTTGTTAATTTGCTTGGTAAATGTGTTAGAATATGCACCAAGAGTAGGCAAGATTTTTCCCTGAGTTGTTTTACTATTGAAGGTTGGACAACTTCAAGTTTCCAATGAATTGTACTTCAACATGAGTCAATTTGCCAATGACTTGGATGACATAGGGAGTCCATTCGACTTAAATTTAGATCTATTTCAGGATTTTAAGAATTTAGAGTAGATTATTTTATTTTCAGATTTTTTAGAAGTTATTAGTACTTTTTTCACTAATTTGGTATCATACTATTATTATTATTATTAAAAATAAATATCATGTATTAGTACTTTATTATTGTTACAATATTCTTCATATTATAAAAATTATTAGTTAGATACATGTAAATTTTAGTTAAAAAAAGTAAAAATAAATGTTAAAATTACAGTATTTTCGTCATAGAGACTCATACAAAACATACGTTAACGGTAGTTTATCTAAGCGTTTAACACTTCCAGATCTCCACTTATGGGCCAATTTCCAACTGGTTATTGTTCTAGTATTTTTTTTTTAACTTAGCTTCACAAATCTTTTATGTTTTCAACACTATCAACACTTTTTCTCCAATTTGCTTTTCATAAATGCTTGATTTATGGGTCTCAACATACTCTTCAAATAATTTATACAAAATATCACTAATTTCTTCCTCGTAATCAGATGCCTCAAAAAAAGGTATATATCCTTAAAAGTAGATTTAATAAGCTTAATTTTAAATCTAGTATCCATAACTGCAACAATAGCAATCAACAAGTTGTTATCTCCCCAATACATGACGAATTTTTCTTTCATCTTTTTCACCATCTCCCTCATAAAATAATTAAGATTATTCCATGCATTATCCAACGCTTTCTTTACAGTCCAAAGTTTAGATAGAAATAAATTAGCAGTTGGATATTCACTACTTGAAATCACATTGGTGATTCTGTTATAGTTTCGAAGGAAGAAGCATACAACTTGCGCTTTTTTCTAATCATTCTCTGAATGCAAGAAATTTTAAGATTCATCTTGTTGCTTATAGCTAGGAAAACATCATTATACTCCAAAACAACATATAACATCATATAGGTAGGATTCCACCTAGTTCTACAATCTAAAACAAGCTTCTTCTGGGAAATTTCAACTGTTTAGCAATCTCGCTAAATGTATGCAACCGAGAAACATACTTCCCAATGTATTTCACACTTTCAAGAATATTATGAATAATGTCACCAATTACAGTCAAGCTTGCACCAAAATATTCAAAATATGAGGACAACATCTAACATGAAAAAACTTTCCATCTAAAGAAAGTTTGTTGATTAGTTTCAAGTCTGTTTGACGATTATCAAAAGCAACATCATTAGATGAAGTATTATCTACGGTAATTATCCATACCTTGCTCTCAATTCCCCATTCAACAAAATATTTCTTCAATTCATCACAAATGACAATGTCCGTGTGTGGAGGAGGGATATCAACAAAGTTCAATATATGTTTATTCAATGCAACATTCTCATCAACAAAATGGCAAGTAATAACCATGTCTTGGACATTCTAATTATATCTCCACAAATCAGTGGTAAAATTAACTCTATTCGCACTCCTCAACTTTGTTTTTATTTTCTTCTTCTCAATTTCATATGAAATAACACAATCTTTTTTCACCATTGTTCTACTAATTTTTCATAACTAGGAGTTTCAATTCTCATGACCAAGTTGAGCATATCATATTCAACAAAAAAGGGTAGCTCATGAACCATAATCATATGAGAAATTGTCTCTCTAAGCTTTGCATGATCATACTTGAAATTTTGAATTGCACTAAGAGTTTCTATCCGGGTTGTAATAGCAGCAGCGGAAAGTTGTTGTTGCTCTTTCAACATAATTCATCTGGTAGTACACGATTGCAAATGTACGCTATATTGGGTCGTTCATCCGCTCTTATTAAACCCAAGTCTTGCCTTCTTAGTACCATCTAAAAATGTAATTTTCTTGAAATCGTCCCAAAGGTTTGATGTCCTCCTCTTTTTATTTTCATAATGATTCTTCATGGGTTGTATCATTTGTATCAGTAGGCTTATCAACCGTATCCGTATTTGTCGTTGAATTCTGCATTGATCAAATGTCCATAAAATAAACAGCCTATGGTAACAGGAGTAAAATGTTAGAAAACAATGATAATACATCACTGATAATAAAAAAAATAAAATAACAATAGAATTAAACAAAAGAAAATTAGCAAATTTCCCAGCTCAAATTTCAGTGATGTAATTAACCCAAAAAGGAAAAGGAAAAAGAAAATTGAAAACAAACATTTGTCAATTGAAACCCATATACCATAAATCAAAACTAAACAAAAATAACCCAATAAGAAATTTGCTCAATTCCATACTTAGTGGTTCCTATTCCACCCTATTATCAGCACTAACAACACAAAATATGTACTTTATAAACTTCTTGAAATCAAAACACTAAAAAGACAACTCTGTTTGATCTATGAGTTGTGGAAACAAAAATTTAGGTTGTTTGAGTGACAAAAAGACGACACGCAAATTAAGAGCATGAATGAAAACCCACTGCATCAAAGAACTCACACTTCTCTTGAAACACAGGCTCGGTTTGAACTGCGAGTTGTGGAACCAAAAATCTCTAAAAAACTTAATAATTTTCACAAACAATAGCAATCAGTTGAAGTTAAGTGACATACCACGATGGAAAGATGGAAATCAATGAGGAAGAATTGTGATCAAGACACAAAAATCGAGGAGGAAGAGTCGCGATGGAGAGACGAAAATGGAGGTGGAAGAGCTACAATGGAGAGACAAAAATTGAAGCAGGAAGAGCAGCAGACGAAGAAGGATGGGTGGGTGCAACTAGAGTTTTTTGAGTGAGAGTCGAGAGAAAGAGATGAAGGTCAAAGGATGGGGTCGTGCCACACTAGTTTTTTTTTTTGGTTTTGAGTGGAGATAGACATAGTGTGTGTATTGAGTTTTGTTTTCTCATTTTTGAGCGGAGTGAGTCAGTGACCATGTGTTTTTTTTTCAATTGGCGAGTTGTGAGTCAATACTACGTAGTTTTAAAATTACGTAGTATTGACTCTATATTTTTTAAAAATTAACAATATTTTCAATATTTTATTAAATGATCAAAAAGTCTAATATATATATATATAGTTTGTAACAAATGAAAGATTGTTATAGTTGTAATTTAAAGATTTAAGTGGTTAATAAATAATAATACTTGAACTAATGTTGAAGAAACAATAGCATTTGTGTATTAGATTACTTAATGAAACAATAACATTTAGTGTGTATGTTACTTAATGTTAATAACATTTAGTGTAAACTAGTTTAGTGTTTGAGGTTTATGGTACATGGTAGAGTATATAGACATTACAAGTAGTTTAATTGAGTTTATAGTATAGAGTTTAAGACATAATATATAAGGTATATTGTAATATCCCGCTTATTTTAACCGGAATCTAGTAGTATTCTGAAGTGATTTCGAGTTGGGATGTTGACCTTTGAGTTGAGGGTTATGTTACGTGTGTTGTGCACGTTGGAGGTCATCTATGTGCTTAGCATAGGGTACTGTGCACATAGTAGAGGCCTGAACCTTGACTGTGAATGTGCGTTGAGTGCAACGTACACTGGAGGTTACCTACGTTCACAGTACAGAGTACTATGCACGTAGACGGGGATGAGTCGGCCGAGAGCCTTGCTTGGTCTGTGTGTGTGGTATGGGTTATTGTGCACGTTGTTCATCCTTTGGGTGTGACCCATGAGCACACTGAGGCCTTTTATGCACACAGCAAGGGGTGGAACACACGTAAATAGCAGATCTGAATGAGGGGCTTCAGATCTGTCGTCTACGCACGTTGTGTGAGATGCTACCCACATAGAGCACAATGCTATGTACACAGAACCCCTACTGTGCACGTAGATGTGTTTTTCTGGGCGGCTGTGCGTGAAACGCAATATGTCAGTCCGTGAGCCTATAAATACCCCTACTTACAATTTCTTCGGTCATAACTTGTCTCAACCATCAGAGCATTTTCTCATTGTCTTCTCTGTGATTTTCTTTGTTTCTCCTTGCTTCTACAATGGATCTAGAGGTAAGAATCATCCATTAATCTCTTCTTTTCTTTAGTTTGTGTTGCATTTGGGCATTCTAGGGTTCTGATCGAAATTGGGTTTTGGTTCGGATCTTTCCATTTTTTGATGGAATACGAGTTAACGAGAGTTAGATTATGGTTGTTTAAGACCAGTAGCTTGAAGATCAAGCATCGGTTTCATGGGATTTGGTGTTTGAACCAAATGGGTTTCTCTACAACTAGGGTTACGGGTTTTACTAAATTTATTGTCAAATCTTGTGTTGTTTCTGATGTATCTTGATAGATATGAGTTAGAACTTCATATATTTGAGTTGGGTAAGAGATTTGACTAGTTATTCGGCATGGGTCTTGGAAGTCTAATATTCATAGTTAAGATTTGGAAAGATTTTGACTTTGTTTGTGGGTTTGGAGGACGAATCCATGTTCAAAAGATTGATTTGAGTTAATGAGATATGCTTGGTTCCGTCGGGGATCGAATGGAGCATGATCTTGGCTTGAAATTGATGGATTCACTTTCGTTTGTTTAAACGACTTTGAGAGTTTGCATTTGCATTTCATATCATGCATTTGGGTATTTGCCACAGTGTTGCATTGTGATATAGTGTGATGTGTTATGTGTACAACTTCTTGTCCTTGCCAGCGAGATCAGCCACCGACGAGTGGGACTTGACTGGTGCTTTGGCTTGGATTGCCAGGTGAGTGAGTAGCAGCTTCAGACACATTGGTTGTGTCTCAAACTCTATTTACTTGTTTTTGATATGTTGGATATATGTATCCGAAAATGACTAATCTAAAAGATTGGTTGAGATAAAAATGGTTATTTGTGAAATAATCGTATCTGGATTTGAAATGCTATATATGTATTATATATTGATGATATGATTTAAAGTGTTGGATTGCATGATGTGATTTTGTACTATATGGTAGTACGTTTTGGTTTTTGATGTAGGGACACCTGTGCTACTAGATATGTAGCCTTTGGTATACCAATGTCTGATAAAACCCAGCTACTAGGGTTGTCGGTCCATGTTGTCTTGATCCGGCCATATTATATTATAACTTACAAAAGTTTAATTGAGTTATATAGAGTTTAGAGTATTGAATATAAGGTACATAGTTCCTTAGTCCTCAACTAAAGAGGTGGTTGTATGTGCTTGATGATCTTGATTTTCTCTATAGCTTGATCTTTTGTATTTTTTATTGATGCAAATGATAGGAGTTTGACACTCTGATAGGCATTTCTCTGCCTTCTCTTTATGTATTTATAACATTTTTAAGTCTTTCTACACCTAAATTATAGGTTGCGTATACCTTTGTATACCTAAATTTCAAGTTGTGTATACCTTTGTATACCTAAATTTAGAAATTTTATGTTGTACACCTTTGTATACCTAAAGTTTAGGATGAGAAACTACTATAGTTAGTCAAATTGGTGATCTAACTCAATTAACATTTAGCTAATTTTAATTTTAGAAAACACATGCTAAAATTCATTTCTATCAATTCTTACTAATTGCACTAATGTTTTTGAAAAGCAAATGTTTTTTTTTTCATAACCTATTAATTCAAGCAATGATAATTTACATAGTTGGATGTGTAGTTAAATTTTTAGGATTAATCAAAAGAACAAAGAGGCACAATAGATACAATTGGTCTTGAAGCTATTTCATAGCTCATACCTTTTATCCCATGAAATAGTCAATGGATTACATGAAGATAAACATATGTACCAATAAGCAAAGATTTTTATACAATTAACTTTTATATAAAATGACCTATATTAATTCAAGTTGATGATTTTTAGTCAAGAATTGAAGTTGAGGGGAGTTCAATTTGAGTAGAAAGAAGTAGCACAATGCAAAAACACATTGCTCATGCATGCTTATATAACCAAAGAATGTTGATTTAAACTTAAAACAATGTTTATGTCAATATAGTGTTTTACAAATTGTTAAACTTAAAATGCTTGTTGATTCACATTTTACACTTTATTGATCATATATAATGCAGTAAAAATCAGAAAAATAATTTGTGATTTTATTTTGTTATAATGCACATACCATATATGTCATAGTGCATCATGAACAACATCATAGTATGTGTTCAACTTGACTGTGATTCTAATGAACTTTTTGATATGCAAATCTTATCGGATTTTCAAGATTCTTGTTCCTATACATTCCTATGTTAATCGTATATCAAATAATGTAAAAATATCCACAATTGAATCCAAGCATTCTCCTAAAATCGCCGAAAACCACAGTAACATCAATATAAACCCTAATTTTGACCATTGTCACTTCAAATCCAAATATCTCAAAAAATACTGAACATATAAATCTTAATAAATACTCTACTGAAACCTTATAAAATTATCTACAAACTGAAAAAAACCACATTAAAATACGTTTACTAAATCTCAAATTACACCCAAATCAATTGAGCATAAAAGCACACCTAAAACTCCAAAACTCCACCCACCCATCCCAATCCTCCTAATTCACTCCAACCCCTAGCTCATATGCTGAACCGTAGATACCGCCAGATCCAACTGCCCAGATTCAAACTCCACAACCGCCGCGATCCGTGTGACATGGCTCTCCACCAATCAAATTTCACCATTCGGATACCGTCTTCTTCACACTTGACTATTTAAATCCCCAAATTTTCCGTCATCTTCACAGCACTCTCACAATTACTCAAATTCGTAAATCTCCACCGTTACCACCATCACTTCTAGATCGGATCAGCTCTAATCCGTCGTCGTATTCATTTCTTTCCAATGGCCACCGAGGAAACTGTCGTCGCTGTCGATGCCAACCCTGAGTCCCCCCCTACTAAACCGGCGGCCGAGGAGAAACCGGCGGCCAAGGGTGGAAAATCCAAGAAGACGAAAGAGACCAAAGCTAAGAAAGCTTCTAATGCTCCGAAGAAGCCTCGTAGCCGTAACCCTCCATCTCACCCACCCTACGAAGAGGTATAAGCTTGAAATTTAAATATCTTTCTATTAGTTTCTGATTTGAATTTCGGTTAATTTGATGCTGAAATGATCCGGCGTCGTTTTGCAGATGATTAAGGATGCGATTGTGACATTGAAGGAGAGAACAGGATCGAGTCAGTATGCGATAACCAAGTTCATTGAAGAGAAGCAGAAGAATTTGCCTTCGAACTTTAAGAAACAATTATTGCATCACTTGAAGAAGCTTGTTACAGCTGGTAAGTTGGTTAAGGTCAAAGGTTCATTCAAGCTTCCACCAGTCCGTTCCTCCGCTTCCAAGCCAGCTGTTGCTGCTCCGGCCAAGAAGAGGACTGCTGCTGCTGCTGCTGCTGCTAAGCCGAAGCCGAAAGCAAAGGCTACTGCTAAGGCTAAGGAAGCTAAGCCGAAGCCGAAGGCCGCTGCGGTGGCTAAGTCGCCTGCCAAGTCTAAGGCTGCTGCTGCCAAGGCTAAGCCGAAGCCAAAGGCTAAGCCAGCTGCCAAGAGCAAGGCGGTTGCTAAGCCGAAACCGAAGCCTACTCCTGTGAAGGCGAAGGCTGGTGCTAAGACAAAGGCTCCGGCTAAGCCGAAGGTGGAGAAGAAGCCGGCAAAGGTGGCGAGAACTTCGACGAGGACATCTCCGGGGAGGAGAGCGGCTGCTGCGGCAACTAAGGCGGCGCCGAAGAAAACGGCTCCAGCGGCTAAGAAGTCTTCTAGAAGTGCAAAGCCGAAGAGTGTGAAGTCGCCGGCGAAGAAGGCTACGGGGAAGAGAGGGAGGAAGTGAGGAGAGAGTAGAGAGAGTAGGGAGAGTAGGGGTAGTTTTGTAAATTCGTTGGTATTTGTGGGTTTTAATTAGGTCCAATGTATGTATAACAACGTATCGGGAAGAAAATTATGTGACATCGGATCTTAATTTCTCTTTTTTATGAGGTTTCTTGTTTGAATTTTTTTCATTTTAGAGGTTTGAAACAGTGTAGTAGATATAATGTCAGTTGCATGATGAATTAATGAGATCAACTTAGTTTTTGTTGTATCTTCATTCTCATCAGTAGGTACGTGATGCTTGCTAGTAATTCTAGTCGAAGTGTTCTCCAAGCTACTGGTTTGATTTGTTTGTAGGGTTTGTAGAAGTTTGTTTACAGGAAGGAGAAGCTAAGGTTTCAATTCATCGTCTTTTGCGAATGATATTCGGAGAATTCTGTGTCGTTGGCATGACTAGAAGGTACATTCTTATGACACGTTACGATTTGATAGATTCTTCCTTAGCATCAGATCTATCGAAATTCTTATATGACATTTTGGTTTCGTAAGTAATGGTCAAGTCTTGCTGAAATGTGAGATGGATATGTTAGGCACGAATGTGTCTTATTAAACTTAGGAATTTTGTTTACAAAAGTTTTTGGGACATGGAATGTTGAGTTACTCTGCTAATTTCTGCTCAATTTTCCAATACTGGTCCATTTGTGAGGCCTTTGTCACCTTGTTTGTGTGTGCTTGTAAGCTTTTCCTATCTGCTGTTCTTGAAAGAATGTATAACACTCCATTTAGAAGAAGAGCTGCAAGAATGAGAAGAAATGCAAGTTGGTGAATTAATGGATGTACAATGTTATATACTGCAAATTATGCCAGGTTGATTTGGGATGTTATTTGTTGTGTTCAGACTTGGGTTCTTAGTTTAGAGTGGTGAATTTGTGTTTATATTTGTGATTGCTTATGATTTACATTTACTTTGATCTTTGTCATTTATTGCGGATGCTGGAGGTTTTGAGAGTTGAACTGTTTGGTCTTAGTGTCAAGCTCATAATGTTATCTTCATCTTTGGAAGAAAGTGCCAGAGATCCATTTTTGTGCACCCTTAGCAGCTTCTCCTATAGGTAAAGTTATTTAAATATAATCCAGGTTGTTGCTTTATCAAATCTTATCATACTCGTGAACCTGCTTAGATTTATCATTGATGCAGATAGAGGTCAGGCCAACAAGGAAGGTAAAAGTCGATGCATACTTCAATAAGTGTCTACTCGTTCATGACCTAAGAGTGTAAGTTGGTTGGTTCTGCAGCCAGACATGAAACGCCGGTATGTTTACTTTTATCTGAAACATCTTGTCATATCTGTTTTTCCCATTATTCAAATTGGATTTACTGTATGTTGAAGTATCATTTCTCTTTATTCTTGATGTAAGATGCTATATGTTCTGCTATGCTAAAGGTCAACTTCTAAATTGACATTAACTCAGACGTTTTTTTTTTGAACAGAAGCTTAAGTGAATAAAGAAGGTGATCAATTTAACCGAAGTTCACTTCGAAAAGATGTAATTATTTTCGAAACATATGCTATTTGTCTCATATCTGGATTGTGTTGTGAATTAATGCTTTTTTGGTCGGTAGTTGTGAAGTCATGCTTGAACCAATATTGTTATTCAAAATGCTTCAGATTTTTGTGCTGTGCATTTTTGACATTAAAAGTTTCAAATTTTTGTAAGTGCCGATGGTAGCTTCCCTACTTTGTTGGCATTGTTGATTTACTGATATTAATTTGTTGTCAGTCCTTTCTGCATTTGGTATTTTCAGTTTGCTTGTATTTTAAATTGAATTGAATGTGGTCTGTAAATTTGGTGTTTCAATTTATTAGGACTTTCATTGGCATTGATTGATTATCGATGCATTATAATTTACTATATAAGGACAATCATTTAATGTGGTTTGATATGGTAACTTGAAATGTAATCCGGATGACCACTTCATGCATTGTATTTTAGTGATCAATATGATGATGTTCTTGAATGGTGATTTCATTGTTTTCTTTCATGGCGCTTAAAATTTTATTCATTGTCAATATATTGATTGCTGGACAATCAAATGGAAATTTGAAGATACTTCAGATTATTCGATGCCTATCTAAGAATGCATTGTTAATTTCGATCCGCTAAACAACTTGGAAGGTTTTAATAGTGTTTGAGGATACTCCTTTCTTTTTTGGGTAACTACTTTACGTGCATACTTTATCCTTGGTTGTTATAGATGGGATGGAGGTAAATGCTTGACAAATTCTTGACTTGTACCTAGATGGTTATCTTTGTTTCTAGAGAAAGTAGGACCACAATCTGGATGAATATATAAACAGGGGCTTATAACTGTATTTTTCTCTCTCTAAACATTTCACTAGATTTTGATGCATAATCCTTGCCAAAATAGGAATCCTAAGCTGAATTCTGATTTGCACCTATCATAATTGTCGATTTGTTGTTTTATTTTGTTCTCAGTTTCCAGTAGGAGTATCGCTTTTCAAATATAGAGAACAAATCTCTTTGGATCCTTAAAAGTTGTGGTTCTGACATATCTCATCTGTCTATCAAACCTCTAGAATTTTTGTCTTAGCCATTTGATATTTGTGATTGTATAGTGTAGTGTTTGACGAGTATTGGCAAACAAATTGATGTTTTCTGATATCTGGAGTTCATTATTGATCATTTCTTGTTGTATTTAGTCAATTCATATGATTTCTTGTTCTGGTTGCTGCGGGGAAGCTGAAGCACGTTTCAGTAAAGTCATAACATAACACTTTCATTTTGATTTTATTCTATACGCATGATACATTGATATACTTTCTTTGAGATGCAAAAGTAGTTGAAATATGGAAATTTGACACAGAATTACTTCATTGTCGAATAGTGGCACACACTGTTGCTTCGTTGGCAAATAATAGAAAATGAACTGTCAAAGATGAGTTACATCTCATTCCCTAAATGTCTAGTGACAGGAAAAAACACTTCTGTCCCCATTTTTCTTTTTGGTCAGCTTCTTTTGTAAATATCATCATTCATCTTGCCTGTTGACCAAAAAAATAAAAGAATTTCGTCACTCTGCTTCTGAGCAGTGTATATGAAGGATTAGTAGTTAAGTGATGTTATGTTTCGTAGCTTGCTCATGGCTAAGCCTGGTTGTTGAACCTGAAACAACCATTAGAGTTACTCCCTCTGGATATGCTGGCTGTACTTATCTTTTGTTTTTTAATTAACCCAGAGAACATTGTTTTCCCATTTTTTGGTTTCTTCCTGCATTGTATGCCCGTGATGGCTTTAGATAACTCTGTGTTGCCTCTGATTGTATAATTCAATGGTATGGCTCCAAAAGATCGTTAGATGTTAAAGAGCAGAAACATGTCTTATCTGCTGCAATGAATTCAACTGTAAATGATTTCACCCATACTGGAACCTTGCTCTACGAAAAATCCAGTTTAAAGTAAAATTATAGGTCGAAATTTTAGGGAATATTTGTTTGACATTTAAGATGCATATGGACTCATGGATTTAATAATTATTTAATAGTCTTGACGCTTTGAATTGTTATATTTTAACCTTTTTTTGCCAATCCACCTCTAACAGTATGTGCTGTTATTTGTGGCAAAATAAATTTCTAGAGGTTCTTAAAGGCAATATGGGTACCTGTTTGAATGATAATTTTCCAATTATTTCATGGTCTTGTTAATTGTCCTTCAAGTACCCCGTCATGATTTGCTCCTAACTGTACTGTTGTATTTTTTAAATATTTCTATTGAGTTCCTATATGTAGTAATTAACATCTTTTCTTTCTGAGAGCATCACACATATGCGTGTGCACATACTCTGTTTCTCATGTCATGTTTTGGTTTCACATGACTTGAATGTTTTCATGCAAAAATTAAAATTGTTGATTGCTCTGCTTTTCTATAACAGAAATGAGCTGCTAGTATGACCTCTGACTTCTCATAGCACCTGAACTGCGTCAGACTTCAATCTGAAATTGTCCTTTTGGAAAGAATGATCCAGCCACATCCAAGTTTCACGTTTTTATGATTTTCTTTGCTGAGGATAAAGAATGGACAGTTTTCGAGCAAATCAATGTGCTTAGCGAAGAATGATAAATTTCTATTGGTGAAATTTCTTTTTTTTTTCCTTTTTCTGGTATGAACAAGCTCAAGTTGGTTTTGTCTGTAGACACTAAGTTCTATTGACTAAACATTGCTTGTTTGTAGACAAAAAGGGAAAAAAGTTATCTTGAACTCAACTTTTGGCTCATTTTTAGTGTTGGTTTGGATGTATTACTAAGTTCGTTATAGGAGATGTTTTCCTTGATAGAATTATTTTGCATATAGATACAGACATATGAACGTACTTTTGAATTAATTTGAGCTCTTGATATCATTTCCATGTCAGACAGTCGAGTACAACTGTATAGTGTTTTTCCATGTGAAAAGTACTTATGAAAGCTCTTGATAAATAGTAGAACTCTTCTAAAATTTGCAGGAACCATGTGAGCCACTATTTTTTCTTTTATGGAGTGCAAGGTATGATTCACTAGTGTCAAAATTGACAGACTCCTATGCTTGTGTTGTGCATAGACAGAATGAGCACTCAGTACAGACGAAGGAGCTAATAGATTCATACCAAGATCCAGCAATGCACTTGAGCAATTACCCTGCAATGGTGCATATTGTTTGAGGGGCGCCTTTTATTTAATTTTTTGGATTCTCTTAACGGCTGGTGAATGACCTTTTTTTTTTATCACTAATTGGCAATTGCAGTCGGGGCAGGAAACAAAAGAGGCAGCAAGACTGAGAAATTGGAGGTAAGCCAGCTTTCTTTCATTTTTATCTCGCTATTCACTAGTGATATTAGAGATAAAGACTAAAACAAGTGATCATGGAAAACGGATATGTTTGATGTAGTGAAGCAGCTCTTTGAATATTATATGAACAATAGAAAACAATGAAAGCTAAACAGAGAAAAGAATGTGAGATTAAGGCAACAGCAGTGTGGGACAATGCTAAATAGCCACTAAAGAGCACAGATTTGAGGGATGATGAACTAGGGGTTGTAGTTAGGACATGGGGGAAAAAGGCTAATGCCATAATTTTTACTTCATAACGGAACAAAGTGACTTTTACTTGGACTGGTATTCTGAATTGTAAACCTCGTAGCTTCTGTTTGAAATTTACATCCTCTTTTCCGTGCTTGTTGATTTCAACTTTGTGTATGTATGGCACTATTGCTTCTTTTCTGTTCGTTAGTTCTTGTTACATTCTCTTCATTTTATTACATATGCAGTTTCCAATTTGGTTATATTAGGTAAACCCTCGCACTTGATGTTCATTTTTCTGATATATTTTATTTGTGAAGATGTATGAGCACATACAATCATATATGAGTGCACGTATGTAGTTTTCTGTCAACAGATGGAATAAACAAGTTTAGTCATCGCTTATGTGCATTCATTTTCACTATTGAAATTTGAACTATTTCCAGACATTGCTAACTTTCTGTGTGCATTGGCATGCCAAGAAAAATCTTTGCAGTATGTTTATGTTTCAGATGTATTGGCTCCTTTTAATTCTTTTGAACAAGTTGAAAATCTCACAGGTATCTAGCTATTTTACCTAAAATAGGAAAAAGACTACGCGCATCATTTTTGAGTTTTTGGTTTGCTGCATTATCATTTGATGTGTTTTGACCCGAGGTTCTGCTAAAAAAATAAAATTACTGTAGCAAAAAAAAAAAGGAAACGAAAAGAAAGGAAAAAAAAGGGTAAAAAAGAGATTTGGCAGAGTTTAGTACAACTTATGAAAATACTCATCAATCATATGGATTGTGAAGAATAAGACACTTATCCATTGATCTTTAGAAGATGATAAAACTCGCTGCTCTTCTGCTTGAACTTTGAATTTTATCGTTTTGATCTTTCAACTATCTGGATCGAATACTTCAAAGCCTGTTGAATATTTAACCTTGAAGGAGATAGCACAATGTCTTTACATATTGAACCGTCTGCACAAGCTGGGTTAGGGGACTTGTGAAGTTCATATATTGATTCGGCTTCCTCTTTTAAGCTGCCCACTCTTTTTAAACAATCTATTTCATCTGGATCAACCAACAGAGTCTTGTCTCTTTCTTTCCATCCTATCAACTTCACAGTGGTTTTCTTGTGAGTAATTTGTTGAAATCTTAGTCTTGAAAGGAAAAAATCTCAGTTGATAATCCATTATTGCTCCATAGACTATAGCTCTAAGATGATTCTGTGATTAAATTTATTTGAAATTTAATTTATTTCTAACTGTGATATGTTAGGAATGTAAAGGAGGGTTCTACATGTTTCAAACTAGCAGTCAGAGTCATGAAAGTTTTGATAAACTATGGCACTAATTATCCCCAGTTTCTCTGCGTCAAAGAAATGTCCAAAACCCATTCACTTCCTAGCAG
>CAODLS010259026.1:0-13262 GCA_948243855.1 Flueggea neowawraea
ATTTTATCGGCTAGATAATAGAGGAAGAGTGAGTAGCTAATAATCGTAGTCTCTATGGGATACGACACTCGGTACTCAAGGGTCCACTTGCTATAGACGATAGGTACACTTGCCTTAGTCTTTAGGTGTAAACCCGGACACACCAGTGATCCGAGTTAACCTTTCACAGTTTGATATTTAGTCTTTTTGTCTCACGATATCTATATTAAGCATAAGGCATGGTGATATGTCAACCTTATATACTTAATGCGTTTCTTGATCCCAAATAGATTGATATACAAATGACATTGATAAAACCTTTTATCAATTCATTTAAGTATGCATACATTCCATCAATCCTACTCATCTAATGGCCTAAAGATATCACTCTTAATAAGAGAAACAAATCCATCACTCTCATCATCACTCCTGTACAAGATTCATGGCATATCCAATAATAGCATTTATATTTACCCTGTTACGGATAATGTTTGACTAAGTCAAAATATGCGATTCCTCATGTAGGAGTCGATAATGAGTTTCAGTCGGAGGACTCAAACATCACCACTGTATGAAAGCTACTTGTGACATTGATCTATGAAGTGCTTTCATAGCAGACCAGTCCAATACATTTTCCCTAGTATGTATCTATGTTCTAAGTGATATCACATATCCATAATCAGGAAAACGTGATTATCCTCTTAGCAACATACTAACCTTGGCTTGTCATCATTCCCATGATAACAATCGATTAGGGACTTTTAGAATAGTATTCTTTTAACCTTATGATTTTACATCAAGTCACACACTTGATGACATAAAGAAGAATAAACTATTCATGAAAGTTTTGTTGTCATAAACAATATAATATTTCATAGATATGAAATAAAATGCCTCTTTATTAAATAATAAATGTAATGACAATGTATATCAATGATTGGACTATGGCACAAAACTAATAATAATCCACATCACATGTCTAACTAGCAACCGTGTCTCATTTTATCGCAAGCCTTTACGATAAAACAATGCCTTGCAATGCCTCTAAAACATCTAAGTATCTTATTCACTGCTTTCCAACATCCTCCTTACGTGTTGGATCAATTTTTGCTAGCTAACTTGACAACATAGCAAACTGTAGGTATTGCCCACACCTAGGCATAAACTTGTGTACTACAAGACATGGTCTTATAATTAACACATATACTCTATATTAGAAAAGACATTCACATAACATTTGTGTGAAGAACATTACGTACACATTCTTCGTTTCACATAGTTCGTGGATAGACGTAAGTGTTAAGAGACTTGCTCTTGGTCATGAGATATATATGGGTTATGCATTTCTACATCTTGAAGCATTCAAGTACTTTATTGATCCATCTCACATTAAGAGGGACAACAATCTACTCGAATGATCTCTTGGAGTTTGACTCCAAGGGAAACTCATATTATTAATCTCAAAGTTTGATCTCAACCAATCTTTGGAGTCATTCAAGTACACTATACCGTTCCTAGATACAAGTGTGATGTCCACAGAAGGTTAGAATGACAAGATTCACCTTGAAATACAATGTATTATCACAACATATATGAATGTACCATTCTCTCAAAGAATGTCTAAGGTCATACCTTGGACGATGAAACCATCAGGTTAAACCATATATGCCTCTTTTCAAATTTTCTATTGAAAAAATGAGTCTCTACATCCATTGATATAGGTCGAGGTATAGACTTTCCCAAATGAAAAATTCTATTCAATAGAGGTAAATCTTTCAACAAGGTGGACTTTCCAATCTTGTTGACTAAATTCCATTGGCGATTATCGATGTCTTACTCTATCTATCGTTTATCTATCTACTTATCTCTAATGAGTGCTCGCCCATTGGGTAGATCAACCATGATTCAATCTAACATACTCGTAGGTTAATCCTTAACAATCTCAAATGTCATTCGAACTTCAATTACTTTAATCCATATGAATTTCACTGGGATGAGTGAACCTCTAACATACTCGCAGGTTCATCCTTGACTTTTGGGATTACTAAAAGGATCACAATCGATTCATTCATTGAAAAATGTCATCATGAGACTTATCCCTTTTAGTTCTATGCATTTTCAAAATTCTCCCCTAGGTTCAAGCTCCATATAGGAACTCCCACTGGGATCAAATACCCTAGTCCCACTGAAAAATAGGAATATTGCTCCCACTAAAGTCAGGATCAGGAACATGTGTACACTCTTGAGGTAGATGAACGACTTCTTGTAAGTGCACAATAATCAATTGTATTAATAAAACCCCTTGAAGTATTCCTTAGGTGTCGAATCCACAGGGTACGTGCCTAATTATGACCAAATAAAAAATAAAAGCAATTAAAGACATCAAATTGTTGTTTTTGGGGTTTTTTAAAATAAAAGCAGGCAATAAATTAATCGCAAGTTCTCAATAATAGGAAAATGTTAAGTCTTTCAAGATGAAACCGAGGACTTAGTTGCTAAATGTATGAAAATGGATTTTAAGAAATAAGTGTGAGTGTTCTCTCCACATGTACCTACAATTTTCTAAGAAGGTTCTTTCGGCCCTACCTAGCCCAACTAAGCCCATTAGGTTAATAGAGGAATTTCATTGAACACCTTATAGGCTTTAAGTATCTCTACTCTAGCACTCAACAAGTTTTATGCTAGTTGACTTGACCCAAGCTTCATCTCTCAATTCATCTATTGGGCTTGCCACAAACAATATTCTGGTAGCTAAGCACAACATTATTCCATACAAACCAAGTCATAAAATCATCACCAACAATAGATTTAGGAATAAAGGCACAAATAATAATGGATATAACAATAAAAGCTCATAGCCCAAAATAGTCATCCATTAAAGCAACATTAATTCAAGGTTTACTTCTTTACTACCTTAACAAAGATCTAAGCTATCATTTTTACAAAACAAGGCATAAAACTAGAAATAGAAATTCGATATATAATTTCCAAACAAAAAAAAAAAGAAGATAAAAGCAAGGAATAAAGCTTCTCTCTATAGGTGATGAAAGTCCTCTTCAAATCCCCTTCTCTTTCCTCTTTCATGCTTATAATCCTCATTGAAAATTAATGAGAGAATAATTCTCTTCCCTTAATGTGTGTGCGTCCAAGGATTCCCCCACAAACCCTAGCAACATCCTTTCGAAAATGGCCCTTGAATATGCTTTGGTCCGCACTCTTTGTGTCTTTTGTCGTCACAAAATTCTCTCTCTTTAGGGCATCACGGGAACCATCACGGCCTTAAGCTACCTTGGTCGCGATCATCAACATGACCGCAATTTGCTTCTTCTTGGTTGGAAATTGGATGCATGCTCACACCCTCCTCATCACGACCATGATTGGTGGTCATGACTTGCTCACATGGACGTGATTGATGGTCGTGATTCAATCATGACCTAGCCTTATTTTGGTCATGATCATCACCATGACTGTGAGCCACCACTGTTCCATCAACTTGTGCATGAATTTGGGGATTATAGCTTGGGACACATTTTGGCCACATTTTGCTCCTTGTCCATTTCCATTTCCTTTGCACTTTTCATCCTTTCAATCTCATGCCTTTTTCATCACTTTTCAACAATATTTCATGCATTTCATTCATCCTACATTAAACACAAAAATAATATAAATTCGTGGACAATTAAGTACACTTAGGGCAAAAATGCTATCTATTTATGCTTGAATTAATATATAAATTTATCATACACCAGTAGATGAGAAAAAAGTTGAATCGCTCCAAGACTTAGTCAATGTATCCCTTTTGGAGATAGATATAAAAATTACTCAAACTGATCTATTGAGATTTTAAAACCCAATGACGTAATCTATATTACCCAACTTTCCTCCTCATTCCTCGTTCTCTTTAAGAATTCTCCCATTCGGATGGAGTGATACTAAGGGTCTTAGTTCGTGAGTCTGAAGCAAAGTGAAATCATTTCCACTTTATCCCAATTAAGAAATCTATTCACTAAGAATGTGATCTCCTATAACTTGTTCCTATGCCCTAGTCCATCGGCATCTCCAAGGCGTATCTCCCTGATTGCTAAGTTTAAATAACAATTTCCTTTGTTTTTAGAGTAAACTTGGCCTATTCCATTCATTTTCCAATATTTAGTGTTTTCTTTCATATTTTTCTTTCATTGTTTTCCTTTTTATCACCTCCCTCTTATTGTGGGTGCTACAAACAAGTCAGTGAATGAAAAAACCCTGCATTTCCACTTATTATTAACCTTTGAGGATACTTATCATTTCCCACTACATCGTTGGGACTCCATGCACTTATCCTTCTTTAGGTTCACCCTAAAAAAGAAAAGTTTTTTTTACCTTTTCAACCATTCAATATCACGACCTTTCATTCAATTAAAGGCGAAGTCTACTCTAAGCTTTTTCAACCAAAATTCAATCATTTAAGCATTTTTGGCTTGAAATCAACTTAGCAACAAGCTTGCAAACCTCTATTATGCCTCCACTAATATACTACAGATGTTTGATAAACAAACTCTCAACTTTGCAACCTAAAAATGCCAATTTGAGGTTCAAGACTTAAAAAATAACAATTATTCCTCAATTCATCATTTTAAAAGCATACTAGCACACTATAAAAATTCTCCAGCCAATTCAATTCAAACTCTAGTCATTTCAAATT
Organism: Flueggea neowawraea; assembly: GCA_948243855.1. Classification (NCBI taxonomy): domain Eukaryota; kingdom Viridiplantae; phylum Streptophyta; class Magnoliopsida; order Malpighiales; family Phyllanthaceae; genus Flueggea; species Flueggea neowawraea. Next base: position 4,664 of record CAODLS010259026.1, read on the forward strand.
TGATACATTCTAAAAACAATTTCAAGCACAATTCAAGCATTTTGAGGCAAGATAACACATAAGAAAAGACTTTATAAGTAATTAAGCAGTCAATAAACCCTCCCCCACACTTGTTTTGAACATTGTCCTCAATGTTCAAGAATATAAATCTTGATCAAATAAAACAATCACAACGAACATGAGGACAAGTTCAATAACAACAATAAATCATAAAAGAAAAGGATAGAGTTTAGAAATCTTTTCTAATTGTCACTTGCTCACCATTGTTTTTCCTTGAATGCATGAGTCCATCATTGGCATGAAACATCAAAGGTTAGGGAAAACACAAAATGTATGCATGTTAGAGTTGGTGGGTTGTATGACATGTATGCATGTATAAATTATCCTCATACACCATTTTTGGCAAAACATGCAAAACAAAATTATGAACATGTTTCTAATCTAAATGCAAACTAAAATTAAAAAGCTACATTAAATGCATATGCAGGATAACCATAGTTTAACGTCATTGCGGACATAAGATAGTTTAACGTGATTTCGGATGTCTAGAAAGGAACTATTTGGGATGCCAAATAGTCATAAATGTAGATCCCTTCAAAGGCCTCAAACACTTCCTATAAATAGTGATTGGTTTATGATCATGCAAAATAATGTCTATAGGACCGAATGAATGAACTTTAGAAATCATGAATGGACCACACATTGGAATTTTGGGGTTATAAAGAAAATGATTATTGGGTGGAAAATAATAAACATGTTGTCCCTCAATAAACTCACCATTCAAACAACAATCACTCTTTTTTGCTTTCGGTTTCTCAATTTTGCTCTTAACCCCTTTCTTGTTTCCACTCTCTTTTGAGCTTGGAGTTCTCCCAAGCTCTAGTTCTTATGGAAACACTATTTGTTTCTCTTTGGGTTGTTCCTTACCTTGGGTTGCATGCTATTGGTTCAATGATGGATAGGTAGATATCATGCAACATGTCTCTAAATAATACACCATATTTTCATTATTTTTATGCAAAGGTTGATGCACATTTTTAGAGACATGAAACTCCTCAATTTCATTCCCCACTCTAAAGGTTATACTCCCCTTCTTCAAATCAATAGTGACACTCCCGGTTGCCAAGAAAGGTATCCCAAGTATAATAGGAGTGTCATATACATCATCTATATCTAAGACATAAAATCGGTGTGAAAGAAAAACGTACCTACATTTACCAAAATGTTCTCCACTATTCCAAGTAGGCGCCTTACCGAGCGATCCACAAGTTGGAGTTTCACGGTAATAGATATTATCTCTCCTAGCCCTTTATAGATAGACGATGACATGAAATTGACTGATGCACCCAAATTACACAAAGATTCCATGATTGCCCATTTACCAAAGGTGTAAGAAATTGTAAAGCTCTTCGGATCCTTGATCTTTGAAAGGTGTTTATTGAATAATACCGCACTACACTCCTCGATAAGTGTCACCATATCATACTCCTCTGACCTCTTATTGTTGGCCACTAACTCCTTCAAAAATTAGCATATTTTGGCATTTGGGAAATGGCCTCCAAGAATGGTATGTTTAATTCGGACTTTTTGAACATTTCATGGACTTTCATAAGATTGGTATCTTTGGTGTGATCTTTAAGTCTTTGGGAAAATGGGATGGGTGGGACACAATGATTGACATGGTCTTGGTTGGGAGGCATTTCTTCCAATTCGTCATCCTTCTTCTTCATAATTCTCAATGATGGGTTTCTCCCCCACACTTGGCTCCTCAAGTACCTTCCCACTCTTTAGTGATATAGCCATCACACACTCCTTAGGATTCACTTGGTATGTACTAGGTAATTTCCCCTTTTCTCTATCCGACATCGCCTTAGCCAATTGCCCTACTTACCTCTCAAGATTTTGGATGGTGGCTTTTTGAGTTTGGACAATTTGATTAACCTTGACATCCATTTTACTCATATGTTGCATCAACAAGTTGTCTAAGGATGGCTTTTTGTCTTGGCTTTCTTGTTAGTGATAGGGTTGGGATGTTTGTAGGTACGTTATTGGTATATAGAAGGTCTATGTGTTTTAGGTTATGAAAAATTATGGTTGGTGTTTGGGTTTCTCCATGAAAAATTTGGATGGTTTCTCCATCCCGGATTATAAGTATCGAAATATGGGTCATTTTTTGGTTGAGCATTTAGGAATTCCCCTACAAAATTCACTTCCTCATATCCAACACCCATTCCTCTGGCCATCCCACAAGTCATCTCATTATGGCCCGCCACTCCACAAAAACTACATTGCTCCTTCACCAAGGCATTGGCATTAAGTAACAAATTCATCTTCCTAAACAATTCATCAACATTTGAAGCTAAATCGGGAGAATTGGAAGTGCTTACCTCATGAATTCAGGCTCTTCTTCCCATAACTTCTTTTTGTTTTATGAATTTGTTACCAACATCTCATTTATGTCATAAACCTCATCGGCTGTCTTCTCTCTAAAGTAACCACCTGAAGTGATATCCACCAATGTTTGCCCATGCATTTCCAACCCATCATAAAAGAATTGAGTCAATAATGCCAAAGAGAATTGGTGATGTGGGCATTGACTCAATAGTAGCTTGAAGTGCTCTCATGCCTCATGAAATGGTTCTCCCTCCAATTGAAAGAATGAGAAAATTTTTCTTCTCAACTCCACCGTCTTTTGAGGAGAGTAGCATTTCATCATAAACTTTTCATAGATCTCCCCCCATGTACCAAGTGAACTTTCCAGCAAATTGATCAACCAAATCGTTGACGGTCTTTCAATGTGTAGGGACAACACCTCATCTTTAGCTCATTTTCGATCAATCCATGAAGAGGGAAATTTTGGATGGTGGTGTAGAACTCCTAAAAAATGTGAGCGGATTCTATGAGGGAAACTTATTGTAGGATGGCAACATACTAAAATTGATACTCTTCAATTCATAATTTCGTGCCGCCGGGCTTAATCTAATGCAAGAAGGAGATGCCCCAACAACAGACTTTTATATCTTTATCATATTCATTAGACCTAGGAATTAGTTCCCCACACCACCTGTTTGAGCTTGCTCAACTCTAGCACCCTCAACCTCATCTCGAGATCTAGCCATACCCTCCATCCTTGCTCTCTTTGGTTAGCTCGTTTTGCATGCAAAACCCTTTCAATCTCGGGATTCAAGATAACCTCTTAATTCTCTAAGCTCCTATTGTGTCTCAAAAGCATAAACACCTACAATTGTAAAAGCAACAAACAAGTAAATAACACAAAAAATAAAAAAAATGACCACAAAAAGAATGACGTTTCCTTGCAACAGTGTCGAAAACTTGACTGGCTTCTTGCAAGTGTACAAGAATCGATTGTAGTAAGAAAAACCCTTTGAGTATTCCTTGTGTGTCGAATCCATAGGGAAAATGTCTAATTGTGATCAAATAAGAAAATAAAAGTAATTAAAAGCATCAAATAGTTGTTTTTGGGGGTTTCTTTTTGTAAATAAGAGCAAGCAAGAAAGTGAACACAAGTTCTCAATAATAGGAAAATGCCCCCCCCCCCACAAACCCTAGCAACATCTTTCCAAAAATGCTCCTTGAATATTCTTTGGTCTGCACTTTTGTGTCTTTTTCTGTCACTTTTTACCTCTCTTCACAGAATCCATCATGGCTATGACTCCAGGGTGTGATTGGATTCATGAATAGAAATGAGTTTTGGTCACGGTTGTGATCATGTCCATGATTAGATCACGACCTCCCATCACGGCAGTAATTGGTGGCCGTGATGGGGTCACGATCATGATCGCGGTCATCATCATGATCATGATTCAATTCTGGTCCATTGGAACTTTGGTTGCTGATCACACCCTCTCATCACGACCATGAACGCAGGGTGTGACGACGAACATCGCTCCTTTTGAGTCGATTTTTCCTCCGTTTCTTTCGTTGCTTAGGCCCATTTTGAGAACTCCTTTTCCATGCCTTTTTTATCACTTTTCATCCACATTTTATACATTTTATTGATCCTACAAAAAACACAAAAAGAGTATAAATTGGGGCACAATTAAGTAAACTTAGGGCCAAAATGCTATATATTTATGCTTGAATTAATTTGTAAATTTGTCATACATCATCATCACATAACTAGTTTGACAACTTTTTTGAAAATGCCACATCCATGTATATATCCTTATACTATTACTATACATTGATATACATATTAATAGTAATTCAAAAGTCCATTTTGAAACATTTCGTACAGATGGCAACAACATACACTCGTACACAGAGTAATTAATATATTGGAAGATAGGCAAAGCATACTACATGCATACAAACAAATTCATATTATAGAGCTTATATAAAATTTTATATACTTATTACTATCAATTAAAGAACTAAAAATATATAATAATCACTGATCATACCCCCGTATTATATTAGAAATACGCCGATAAGATCATATCAGAAATATACTAGCATCCTTAAAAGCCTAAACAGTACCTGACTCAAAAGGGCTAACACACAACAACCTTAGGGGCTCAAATAGTACTCCATCACCGTAAGGGTCTTAAGCTGAAACAGACAGAACCAATCAAAAGTATATCCACGAGCATTGCAGTCCACAAGCTCCAACAAGATGTACCTTGCCAGACTACGGTACAATATACTACAGAAGAATGAGCAATAATACAAACTTACTAATTCAAATGTCATACATAATCAATTATTTATTCAAAAGCATACCAAATAATTATCAAAAAAAGTATCAGACATGAGACCAGAAGCAGACATAGACATAGTCAGACTGAATAAAAAAAGTGGACTGCTGCATCTAGACGAGAAATCACGTGTGTTTGCGCGGTACAGACGGGTTACCACTTTACCCTGGTAACTAGGCCTTGACTGAACATTGGTATACCAAAGGATACAAATCCCATAACTAGGTGTCCTGAGTCAGAATAATTAAATATAAATATTCAAAGAAATTAGACTTGTATAATTAAACTAATACTAGTAGATGTATTACTGAGCACATAATATTATTCAGAGAACATATCCACTTATTAGAAGTATTTAAACAAACATGTATGCAAATCAAACAGATATTTACTAAAAACACAACTGAACATATATATATAAACAGACAATTAATATCAGAAGATATTACTGAGTGTATTATAATAATATATAATATACTATGTTATGAAAATACATATATTTCTTACAAAAAAATGTCTTAAGCAGACAAGCATGCATTATAGATTATTAATTACGGATGATATATGTATTAAATCTCTAAAACAAATATTTATTCCAGAAAATATATACGATTTCAAACAGATTATGTGTACAGATAATACAACAAAATTTCAAACAAATTTTGCTCAACACAGAAGTCTCACATAAATCAGATTTTAGGATTACTGAGCCTTTACTTAGTCCAGATTACATAGCAAGTCTGAGTACAAAAAAATTATATAATTTTAGAAAGGCAAAGCCTATGTGTCTAGAGATGGCATCCCTCTCACTTGGACGCCGAGCCAAGTAAAATCTAATCACTGATTACCGATAGATGGCTGGTCATCTCAGATATCAGATGAAGCCAAAAACATATGACAGAGTCAGACATGGTAACTATGGCAATACTGAATTGCAGGAAATGAAAATGCAGAAACCTTAACCATCGATGTCATCGAAAAACCTATTTTGATCGAAGATCTAAACACTCTCGTCTCGAAAATCGAACATTTCATAAAATTACAAATTATTACCTCAAATTTTCTAAAATTACACTTTAGTTCCTAAGACATCGACAAATTACAGGTTAGTCCCTACACTTTCCAAAAATTACAGATTAGTCGTCTAACTATTCAAAAATTACAAATTAGATTTCAAACTCTAGAAAATTTGCAATCTAGTCCTCACGACGGAAAATTATTGAAAACTGCCATAAAATTCGTATAACCCGATGCCCGAAGTTCTAAATCACCTAAATCACTTCAAATCATATTCCTATACATAAATATATACTCGATTTGACCAAATAAACTCAAAATCATGACAAAACCTAAAAAATTTGGCCAAACCCTAACCTATTCAAGGAACTCATCAAATTTAATAAACCTAAGCTTAATCTATGTGTTTCTAACCTATATCTATCATAATCTAACATCCTTTAACTTCTGTTTGGATGGGATCAAGAAATATTTGAACCCACATTCAAATTCGACCTCTATTGACACGTTTGGGAGCTTTACCTTTGAAATGCTAGTGTCAACAATGTGAGCTAGGTATGATTGACATCCACTCCTGATTACTCTAGAAGCATGAACAAATGATATTAAACAAGTTGGAATAACCTACCTTTCGCCATAAAATACAATTATATGTTGATCTCACAACTCAAATACAACTTCTTTAGTAAATCAATTAACAATCACATGGTGTAGAGACAACCAATCCATACGCAAAATAATATCAAAGTCACGAAACATCATCAATATCAAATTTGCATATTGTCTTGCTGTTTTGTCTTGAATCACACAATCTCGATACACACTATTCATAATAATCATGTTTTCTAAAGGTGTAGTAACACTCAACTCATGTCCCAAAGGTTCAAGGCATGTATGCAAATGAGATGCAAAACACCGTGAAAAAAATGAATGCATTGATCCATGATCTATCAATGCATATGCCTCGTGATCAAAAATAAGAAGTTTACCTGATACAACCTCTTGCGCTACCATAACCTGCTTTCGAGATAAAGGAAATCCCCGTACCGGAGCTTGAGATCATGAGCTTTGAGCTACTAATGCCTTAGAAACTCCTATAGGTCTTGCAGAAAAAGTCCTACCTCTTCCTCTACCCCTACAAAAAGGAACACCTAACAATCGTGGTCCTTGAACATTGGGTGTTGAATTAGCTTTGCATGTGTTTGAGCACTTAGGAAATTCATGAAAGTAATGTCCCATATCTTTGTAATAATAACATCCACCACGTATCATGCGACATTCACCAAGGTAATGTTTTTTGCAAGTAGAGAAATAAGGCTTTTGATTTGAGCAACTAGGAATCTGGCTTTAGCCTGAATAAGAGGAAGACCCAAATGATCCCTGTTTAAAACTAAAAAAATCCACCCTTTCTATTTCCACCTTTAGATTCTTGAAATAGATCTGGAAACTCTTTACACTTTCCAAATGCGCCACTAGATTCCCTTGGGCCTAATGCAAACTCTTTCATCTTGTTTGCCTATTTCTCTACCCTAATTGCTGTTGCTATCAATCTAGAAAACATCTCAAGATCATTAGGAGTCAACTTACTGTGAATATTATAAGACAACCCTTCCTCAAATTTATGACACTTCTCTCATTCGGGGAAACCAAATTCGTTGCATATGCAGATAGCTAGGTGAATTTCAACCCGTACATAGCAATCAAAATTTTCTTCTACTTCAACTCAATAAATTCTTGATGATTCTCGTTTTCAAATATAGGTGGCATGTACTTCTCATGAAATTACTGAAGAAAAGAATCCCAGAGTAACTTCGGTAGCTGAACCAGTGCACATGGAATTGTCTTCAACCAATTATATGCATCACCTTGAAGCAAAAACACAACGTAATCAAACTTCTCATCTTATGTACATTGCATTAGATTAAACACCCTTTTAGTACTTTCTAACTAAGCTTTTTCCATGATCGATGGTGCTATGAAATGGAGTAACTCCAAGTTTTCTCAACTTTCCGAAATGACGTTCTCTTGGAGCTGGAGGGGCGTGCTCAACCTGGTCATTATTTTGATGCAATGCATGTAAATCTCTATCTCTATTAGCATGTGGTGCATGAGATGCGTCAATAGAGTTTGTTAGTCCCAATAATGGCAATCCAAAAGGGGGTGAATTGGATTTTGAGCAAATTTAAATGTTGGAATTCGCGGCTAAAATATGACATTCATATACATTCATGGCAGCGAATATAACAAAATTTAATGCCTTGAATTCCCCCAAGGACCCATGCATATCAACATATATAATTAAGGTTGGAAGATTTACCTTTCACCAAGGCACGATCGATCGGTTGTCTGAAACGTTGGTGTAGCTCTTTGCACCAAAACCCGAATCACCATTGAGGAATCACGTTGCTTTTGCGCGAACGTGGCTACAGGTATCCACACGAACGAACTTACATTGGAATGATCATGGTGTACTAGCACCCTTTTAGAATCACTATTCTAAAACTCACAAAAAAATTATTTTCTCTCTTTGAATTGTGATGCTCACAGATTCGGCAATGCCTTGATTAAGGCTTAAGAGAATTCGGCCAATGGATGAATGAATGGCAAGGGGTGCATGTCTATTTATAGGCATATGAGATGACTTAGATAGATAGCACATATGAAGTACAAATATCCTCCTCTAGCACTTGTACTAAAAGGTCTGCATACATCAGTATGTATAAGTCCTAATAGTTCACTAGCCCTTTCACCTTTATGTGAAAAATGACTCTTTGTCATTGTGCCTAATAAGCAAGATTCGCACGTTTCAAATGATTCAAAATCAAGTGGGTCAAGCAAACCATCTTTATAGAGCTTTGAGATGC
>CAODLS010259079.1:0-18609 GCA_948243855.1 Flueggea neowawraea
TCCTCCTCGACTACAGGTATGCCAACAGTTTCGATCAATCTGTTGTCCTCCAGTTTTATCAACAACTACAACATCAGTAACAACCTAAACTTAATCCCCAATTTCCATTACAACTTACACATAAATGAGCAATTTAAAAAATCAGAACATTAATTAACCTTAACAGTGCCATCACTCGCCGTAACCGTCTGGTAAATCGGGGACCGCCCTACTTTCCACCCGGCTTCCTGAAGATCATGCCTAAATGCCTGAGGCACTTTTTTATCACCAAAAAATTAATAAACGAATTCAAAAATTACACTTAAAATATAAAAACAGAAACAGAATCAAAAACAATTACTTACGTTGACTGAAGTCCTGAATTTCTTTGACTTTCCTCTTGTAGATTAGATGATGAAGCTGCTTCCCTCTATAGCTTTGCTATACACATTCAGTTGGGACACACAAATTTAAGCACGTGACGTAATAAACCTAATAACGGAAAGTCGTTAATTTTCTGTTATAAATACCTGGCCGAGATCAACGGCGAGTTGTTGCAGCTCCGACTCCAACATGTAAGGAAATCTAGTGATTTAAGAAACGCGGAATAACAAGAATAATCATACAAAAACACAAGATTTACGTGATTTGATCAATAACCGATCTACGTCCACGGGCAGAACACAAATAATTCTACTATTCAGAGTAAAAAACAAGCACAATGGCTTACAACGGCGTTCAAAGACCTCCCAAGACGTTCTCAAGCCCCCCTTATATAGTTAACAAGTAGTACAAGTCAAAACTAATTAGGAAAATCCCAATTGGAACCCTAAATCCCGTCTGAATCGGTTACACAGTCAAGGAATCAAAGACACGGACAAACACCTCGACACACGGTCATGTCTTTGCGTCCGTGTACCTTCAGAAGGCCGACAACGAAACACACGAGCACGGACACGGCCGTGTCCGCCCAGATCTCTTCTGGCTCCAGTGAATTACACGGTCAATCTCACTCCCGTGTAGCTCCCCCTCTTTTTCCTTTACAAATCCGTCCTTCTTTGACTTGTATCACTTCCCATAAGATTTTGACTTCAATCTTGATCAAGAAATTTACTCCAATCTCAACAAAAAATTGATATTATCAAAGCCACCATTGCTCCACCTTGCCTTGCCTTGCCTTGCCTTGCCATGCCATGCCTTGCCATGGCTATAAATGAATTCAACTAATAAAATAAAATATCCAATTAGAAGACAGAGGGAATGAAGGAGAAAGAACTTGTATAAATATATGTATTTCTTACATCATGTGAAAAGATACCTGGAACTTCAACTGAATATTTGCCTCCTTAAATGGATCTACAGAAGCTGTCCTCTCTCTCTCTCTCTCTTTATATTTTTCATGTCTCATTACGGGGACGGTGCCTATATCTTGCGGACAATTTCTTATTAATGTTGACACGTGGTGGTGGACCGTGGAAGAGATTAACACGTGTACGGTGGGAATATTCTAGGCATATATTAAGATTTAATTGCCATACTGCTATAAGAGTGTTATACGTTCGGGTGGTAGTTGAATTTAATTTAATCGCTTGGTTTTCTTGTTTATTTTCGGTTTGCAAGTCTTCGTCACGGTTTCGGTGATGGTTTGACCTTTTTGGACCAATGTGCGTATGCATTTGCGGCCCCGGTTTGTTTGCATCAACTTGTTAGGCGCGAGAGTTGCCTTCATCTATTTCATTGTCGTAACTCAAATCAGCGTTCATACTTGCAACTTGTCTTTGATGCTTTTTAGATTGTGTTTTCTCGGTTCAACAATTTGGGTTCTCAACCAATGAATTTATAGTTTACTGGTTAAATTCAAAATCAAAAAATTATAAATTTAATTTTAAAAGAAGTAAATAAAATAACTTATAAAAATACTAATTAGAGCCTACGAATCCTATATGTATTGCTCATCGCTTTTTTTATTTGATTGTTTTTTTCTTACATACCCCAATAAGAATCATGCAATTAATATTGAAAAAGTGATAATATTTGTTTGTGGTCGACGGTTAGGACCTATTGGCTTGGCTCATCATTTTGAAAGGATTTATATGGTTGAATTGTATTAGGACAGTACAGATATAGTGATCCTGCTTTGCTTTAAAAGGCAATGCTCTTACTGAGTGACTGGAATCTTCAAATATAAAGATTAAAGATAGTGATTAAGGTTGTACTTGTCCTTGAAATAAAACAATAAATTTGTACGGATCAGAAATATTTCAATCGTGTATTCTAATTCTTTCTCTGGAGTTTGCGTGAGAGGACACGTAAAAAAACACTAGCAACATTCTTCGCAGTTCTCAGAGTTCAAGTTTAGTAGTCGTCACTTGTTCGAAAAAGAAGAGATCAAGGTGCTTTATGTCTAGAAAGCAAGTCTCTTAAAATAAAATAAAAAGTCTAGAGAACAAGTTCAGATAAAGCCCCATAAAAGTCGAATTTTACTTCAAAAAGAATGTGAGGACTCCACTTATTTTAAGAATAAGTTCTTTATTTTTACTATTTATTATTTTTAAATTTAATGATTAGAATTAGATCTATTAGATTTAAAATTACTTTTGGGTAAGTGGAGCCCTCTCCTTAAAAGAATAATAATTCCTACAATTGAAAGGTTGTAAGATTTTTTTTACAACTTTTTTCTTTCAAGTAACAATATTTTTCTATTAGGATGTATTATTTTTTTATTAATTATTAATTATTAATTTTTAATATAAATTAACAATTCTTACAATTTTAATAAGAAAATGTTTACATTAATATAAAAGAAAATGTTGCACCATTACTAGAAAGGTTATAGGAACTCCTATAATCTTCAGGTTGTAGTAAAAATGTCTGAGTAATTCAAGATTAAGTGAGCTATCTCTATTTTAAATTTCAAAAGACACTCAATCGGAACTCCTGTAATCTTTAGATTGTAGCAAAATGTCTGAATAATTCAAGATTAAGTGATCTATCTCTATTTGGAGGTGCATTTTGACTGTTGTTGAAATAGATGATTATTGATACTTTGACATTTCATTAACTTATTGTTATGGTGTCTCTTTGATGGGTATTTTGATTTTAAAATCCAGTCTTGTTGTGGCTGTGGTTTGGAAAGAAGAAGGCTGCTTTATGGAGGTGGACATTGACGACAGTGGCCTAAGGGTTTTACCGTGGTTTCCTTGTTCGGGTGTCTTTGTTTTCTGTTGTGACGCAGCTTAGATTTCGACTTCCTTAGCAGCTGGGTGTGCTACTATATAGCCCATTGATACACAATTAAACCGCTTTAGATTTTGCTTACAAAATTGCAACACTTTTGATCCTTAACGACGTACACACATGACAAGAATTACGGGTAGACTTTGCATAGACTAGCTACATTAGATATTGCATAGTAAAAGGTCAAAAATGATCCATTTTTGTAAGGTTGGGTTAAAATTAAACCTTAACCCTACATTTTATCGTACAATACAAAATTATTAACAACAAACCAAAATTCTAACACTGTGTTATGTAAGCATAAATTGTTAACTTAAAGAGTCCATGTATGACAAGGAAATTAGGTTAATTTAATTGACAATGAAAGAAACTATAAATGTCGATCAAACGCTGAAATACTGAAATCAATTGTTCTTGATGCTATCATGTGAGGACAACTGGCTGTATTGATGTTGAGATGTGATGCCTCTTTCGAAAAAACAAAAGAAAACACATTTTCATTTCGTTTTCTTTCTTGAGTAGTTTCGCAGGATATTCCTGTCCGTGCCACTCTGTGAGCCAACACAGTTTTGATCTTCATGAAAATGGAACATTTTAATGATTGAAATTTAAGTTCCTTACACGTTTTGTGTTGTTATACGTGGAAACCCATGAAGTGAGTATATTGTTCGGAACCGTGTACAGATATGTTTCCTTGATTAATTTCGTACAAAATATGCCTAACTATGTTGATGATTATCTTCAAATGAAAAACAAGGGCTTTAATGCATTAAACATGTGTCTAGATCGGCTTATTGTTGCTTATAGCTAAGGAGGAAATTGCTTATTGTGCACAAAATAACCACTTTTGAAATATTGATTAAAAATGGTCACTTAATTTTTACTAATGATATAGGTTTTAAAATTCTAACTTTGTCCACTTAATAGATAAATTCCTTTATTATAATATTAATGTTAATAATACTATTTAGGTAGTAAATATAAGGTGATTCTTTTTTTTTTTAGGTAATGATTTTACATTTCTTTCTCTCCTCCACTTTTATTGGGCATTAATATTTGATTTCCTTTTAAACATATTTAAAATTACAAAATAATAAATATTCCACTTTCACAACCATTAGAAGTTCACATTTCTGCAATCAAAGTCATTCTCCTTCTTTCTTGGCTACAAACCTACTCTCAAATTTCAGAAAAAAAATCTCTCGCTTCATTCTTCATCCGTGGACCAACGTTGTCATTCGATCTCCAGTCAAGATTCTATTCACTCAATTTGCTTGTGATGTTTTTACTCTTTGATCGGCTCATTAAAACTATGAATTGGGCGTGAATCATATCGTGGAGCAAATGACTAGAATATCAGCGAGGTTCAATCAATTGGTACACAGAACGACAACAAGATAGAGAGACAAAGGACCTTCATTTTTTTCAATATTTTTTCTTTCGTTCTTTAGTTTTTTTTTCCTTTTGCAACTAATTGAAACTTGTCCTCAGAAAATAAAAGTACAAAATTTCAGAATTGATGAATATAAGCTTATTGAAACTTAATTAAAACCCGACAGAAACTTTGCCACGTCATTTAAATAAATCACAATATTGAAAAAAAATTAAGGATTTCAGGTAAGTTTCATTTGAGTTTCTTAATAACGTTGTTTACATCAGTTTTTAAGTTGTAGTGTATTTTTATATATTGAAATAATTTTGAAACTAGATTGAAACTAAATTAGATGGGTTAAGATAAAAAAATTGAATTCAAGACAATAATCACATTTGTGACACTATACTGATACTACTGAAATTTGACAAAAACAACACTGAGTTAGTTTAAAAATTGAAATATAAAATCTTAGGCACATTCATAATTCTTGATTGAAATTTAATTGAAACTTGATAGAAACCAATTTGGGAATTCGAAATTAAGAGAAAATCACAATATGAAATTCTAAATTATTTGTAAACCTTGATAGAAACTTGATTGAAACTTCAACGAAACGTGATATAAACTAATGGACAAAGATTAAAATTGACGATGGTTAGAAAAAGGATTACAACTTGCACGCAATTGTGTAATTAGATAATTAGTTACCAAAAAAGTGGAGAAAATATCGAAAATATATTGAATCCGAAATTGGGAGTTACACTTTATATAATTAGTTACCAAAAATAGTGGAGAAAATATGGGGAATATGTTAATTCAAAATTGGGAGTTATTTTTTCTAATGGGTATAATCAGAATATCAAAGAAGTTTCAATCTAGTTTCAAAGAATTTACAATATATAAAAATCTTCACATTTTACAACCCAATATGAACAATGATAGTTTTAATATAGTTTCAAAGAAGTTTCAAACTATAAATCCATAAAATTCTTAATAATTATTTTTACAGTATCATGATGCATTTAAATTACATAACAAAGTTTCAATCGAGTTTTATTTGCATTTAAGTGAAAAGGTATTCTAACTACTGCGAGTATTTTGCTTTTTCGAATTTTTTTGATGTGATGATACGTATAATATCTTAATAAATTTGTTGTTTGTTAAAAACTCCCATGATTTTGGGATTAAACAATCAAATAATATCTTAATAAATGTGATTCCTTTAAATGAGATTTCAACAATTGAAAAATCAGATTTTTTAGGAGATTTACTGGATCCACTTAGTTGACTATTGTCAAAAAAAAATTCACCAAATTGTGGGCATATTTGGTTAAAGTTTCAAAGTGTCTATTTGTAAAATATATTTGTATTTGGTGGGTTAATTATGAAAATAACCCTATAGCTAAGCTAGAAGATACTAACGTACAGACTAATCACAGTAATGCCTTTTTATGCATTAATTTTTGCATATTGCATATGGTGTTTTGGAATGTTTTACGTTGAGTTAAAAGAACTTAACAGGCCTAAACTAATCCAGATTCGAGAGTTTGATAGATATCTGGAAGGGTGAGATCCTTACCATCAACGTTACTGCGTTTCTAGGGCTTGCATGAGGAGAAAATTTACAGATGTGGGAAATTTTTTTAAGATAATTATACCCTGATTTATTGTTTATAATTACAAATATATCCTTATTTAATTTTTAATAATTTCAAATACATTGATTTTTAAAATAATTTGTAATTATCTTAACAAATAATTTAAATTTTATCTATTTCAAAAAAATCTTAACGTATATAAATGTACGGATGCGAAAACAATTAGATTATTATACATTATTTATTTTTTATAATTAAAAATATATCCTTATTTATTTTTAATAATTACAAATAAATTATTTTTTAAAATAATTTGTAATTATCTTAACAAAAATCTAAACTTTATCTCTTTCGAAAAAAATTTAACAATCTGTACTTATCTTAAAAAAATTAAATTTATAAAAAATCATCTTCATCTATATTTTAGTTTTTTATTCATTTTATTTTATTTTATCTTATTTCAAATAAAATCATATCACATTATTTATACAAGACCAAGTTTTCAAGAACTTCGACGTCAGTGGAGACGACAATATCTCCTTTGGACCATCAGTGGATCATTGCAGATTGATCTCACAATAACATAGGATGACATTGGAAATTTTACAAGAACTTCATATGCCATCATCGTTGGTGCTGCGTTCAAGAAGATTTAATATCTAAATAAAGGTAGAAAATTGGACTGAATATGTTACAGTTGGCAAGAAAAAGACCAACATCACTTTAATCAGAGATCGAATTAATCGAACAATCATCTCCAGAAACAAAAGCACGGGTGGACAAGGCATCAAGACATATTTTATGGCAACAATATGTGAGAATTACTACTTTTGCTTTGATCAAGTGCAACGTTCATGTATTTAACAAATGATAATGACGATCTCTTTGTAATTGTACAAGTTGTTAATAAGAGAAACATAACTTTCATCTTAATAACCACGTATGAGATTGATTTAGGAGACTATAGGCACTTAAATTCTTTTGAATAACCACATATGAAAAGGTATTAAATATCCTAATTACGTAGTTAATTGACAAATTACTTTTTATTTCTCTTATTACCAATTTAAAGAGAGTTGATATAGATAAATTTAATATATATATATATATATATATATTTAAAAAGTAACATTAAAGAAAGAGTATGACAATGTTTTAGTCATTATAAAAAAATATAAATCACTGAGATCTTATTACATAGGATTTTATTGAATAACTGACTAGTTTGATGCAGATTTTTTATGCATTTTGTAATTGTCTGAAATTTTTATGTGAAGTCTATGTATTTATCAAAATTAAAATAAAATAATATTTTAAATATAATTATTCAATAATTTAATAAAAATATATATCACGTACAATACATATGCATAAAAAGCTATTTTTTTACGAAAAAAAGGCTTATTTTATATAAATGGTTCAAATGTCATAAGAGAGTCCAATTACAAGAAAACTCCCATTAAAAAGAAAAAAAGAGTCCAACTACAAGAAAACCACGAGTTTGCGTCGAACCGAATAGCCGTGAAAATTTCGTCGCAAATAGTTAGAAATTAGAATAACTTTCAGAACATATAATTATGTTTTGTGACAGAAGAATGATTAATAGATTATAACGTTTGTATTGGAACAATTCCATATATGTGTGCAGAATCCATTGCATGTTCATGGCACTGAACTTCAGGACCAATTAATTAATACTAACTAGATATGAATTTCTGGGTAGTCGTCAATTAAAGCAGAGAAATATAAAGAGTTTTTGATGGTGATACCAAAGTGGATAAACTAAAATTATCTTTAGGACTACGATTAGGGAATTTGAATTATGTAAAAAAAAAATATAACAAAAATAAATGTACGGATGTAAAAAAACTTTTTTAGATTATTATATTCTTATTTATTTTTTATAATTACAAATATATTCTTATTATGTTTTTAATAATTATAAAAAATATTGATTTTAAAAAAATAATTTGTAATTATATAAATAAAAAATTTAAGCTTTATCTATTTTGAAAAAAATCTAAAAATTTATAATTATCTTTAAAAAAATTAAATTTAGTTTTAAAAATAAATTTTATCTATTTCAAAAAAAATCTAACAATTTGTAGTTATCTTTAAAAAATTAAATTTGTTCACTGAAGTGGCAACTGCATTCGGCATACAAGCTCTTGCACTCTCCATATTTAATTTGAGAGGGAATTAATGCATATGAAAAAAAATTAACATTGACTAGCAAAAATTTAAGGTATATATTTACAGTAAAAAATAATTAAATTGTAAATAAAAGATTTCTATAACTTGCAATACATTTACACAAAAAAACTAATTATATTAAATAGACAAGAAGACTTATATAGTTAGCTAGCCGTCCATGGAAGCTGGCCAGTAAATGGGAGACCAGAGATTTCAATCTTCCCATTTTGTAATTGCTGCAAGCATATCCAAAATTATTCCAATTGACTTGCTTGACGCAATTGCAATCTTCTTTTTTTTTTTTCAATTTTTATAAATATATTTCGACCTTAGACTCCCATATTTTACTATATTTACGTAATATATCCCTCCACACTTGTGGCTATTTCCCATAAATCATGCACCACAAATTTCCCGAAGAACAACAACACAAATGGGCACTCATAATACATTGTCTTACGTAGCTTTGTTTATCCTCTCTCAACTACTTCTCTTACAATCTCATGCTTCAAGCCATGATTATTCTCGTCCTCCTCCTCGTAACATCATCGTCACTCCTCATAGAAGATCAGAATCTGAACCTCAACAGGTTTCTCTCTACTTTCCTCCATATTTCCATGAGCATTTCATTTCGAAATTCTAATGTATAATTAATAATTTTTCTCTCTTTTTTTGTTGTGATTAAATTTTAATAGGTGCATATTTCTCTGAGGATAAATTATATGCAAAATCAGTGGTGGAATATGGGCAGGAACCGGGCAAGTACGATGTAATGGCAACCGGTGACCATACATCGTATCATTATTTCTTTTACAGTTCCGGCAAGATTCACCATGTAAAGATTGGACCATTGGAGCCAGAGAATGTGTATTATTACCGATGTGGTGGTCATGGCCCTGAGTTTTCCTTCAAGACTCCTCCTCTCACTTTGTCTATTGAGTTTGTTGTGGTTGGTGAGTCTCAATACTCTACTAAATATGAAATATTAAAATTTAAATCATTGAGTCATAAGTTTGTTTTCCTGTGTTAGCAAATAAAGTGACATATATAATAAAAATTAATTTAATAAGGTGCTTTTTTTTAATGGATTACACTCGACTTGAACATATCTTATTTATCAAAATGCAGAAATTAATTTGAATCTCAGACCATAAAATTTATTGGTCTCGTTTGGCAAGGAAAACATTTAGTATTTTGAGAGTATTTAGCATGTTAAATACACAACATGCTTATTTGTTAATTACTTATTAGCATGTAGCATGTTAGATCTTTTTAGAAATTTTAACATGTGAAATGTCATTATTGCCACTATTTATAATTACTTTTGAATTACACAACCTTTTGAATACGGACAACTTTGAAATTTTACTTTATTTCATATAAGGCAAAAAATTACATCACTTCCTGTATATTTTTATTATTCAAAATACACAAACTTCTACATGATATATGTTAAGTAGAGAAGATACTACCCTTCTAAACGGGTCCCTAAAATGGATATTGCATTTTTTTTCTAAAAAAGTGGAGGAATTAATCAAAGAACGAAATGTGTCTGCAGATTGTTTAATTAGTTGGTTTGATCTATGAGGGAGAATCCACTTACACTAAGTGTAAAATTTTTCAACTCACATTAAATCTTTATCATCTATTCTTTTAAATTTAATGGTCATTAAATGATGTAAATTTTGGGTCATACGTGTGATAACTGTGAGTCACTAAATTTGAAAAAATGAATAGTGAGAATTTAGTATAAATTGAAAAAACTTACATCCAGGGTAAATTCATCCTTCCTCTTAATCTATTTTTAGATTAAGTCTATTTTTCTTTTATGTTCATTTATTTATTTTAGTTTATACTACATTTCTCAAATAAAAATTAAGATTAGTTTTTATAATTATTTTAATTTTCCTTATACTTATGTAAAAAATCTGCTGAAAACGCTGACAAGAGAGCTGGCCATGGCCCAACTTGATCTGTCCCTCATTAAAGAACCCGTTGTAAACTTGTAATGTCTGCACTAAAAGGTCTAGCCTGAACCAAGCCAAGCGTGCTACCAGATCCTAATCAGTCTAAACTACTTAAACATTCAGACCCATCTATGTTGGTTTTATGGGGCTCCTCTTTTTTTCTTTTTTCCCTCCTTTTTCTTGCAAATAAGCAATTAGCTAAATGTTGGTCATTTCTGACACGTTAATGACACAACACAAATTGACTGTTGATGAAGGTTTAAGGAGCATTTGGGTCTGTCAATGTATCGAGAAGCGAGTTTCGGACATGGAAGATTGAGGATATTGGATGAAAATTTGCACACTGGTCATGGCACGGCAACAATGACTCTAATTCAGTTGTGGGAGATGAAGTGCGGTTAGAGAGCTTGAGAACATCAAAACAGTGCTGGGGAATTGCGGATCAAGTGCCTCAATCACTTGCCGATGATGAACTTTAAAGTCCTTGACAAAATACACATCACAAGTAATCATTTGACAATTTTTTTTCTTTTATTGTGTTGGTCTGTAATTATATATAGTTGAAAGGGTGAAAGCTTTAGGACGGAGTCAAGGAATTTGTGTCTAGTCTCCTGTGAATGGAAGGGTAATTGGTGTAGTAACTTATTGTTGGATATGTCCTTGTTTGAAGTGTGCCCACATGAGTTTTGTTTTTGTTCTTGCATTTTGAAGTTTTAAGCAATTACATACATATATTAGATACGGAAAAAAAATTGATGGTTTTGTCGACCAACTTAATTCAGATCTTTTCTGTAAGCTTAGAAGGAGCTCTGGACAGGAAATATATAGAGTTAACTTTTTTCATCTTAATTTATTAAAAAATGGTGAGTTACATTACAACGGTTTCTGAGATTTATCTTATTAGTCGATTTTGTTCCTCTTATTTCAAAAATAGCTATTTTCATCTCTCAAACTTAATTTTGTTAATGTTTTTTTTATAAGTAACTTTGTTAATGTTACTCAGTGACGGAGCCAAGGGGGTCACGGGACTACGCCAACGAGATTACATATATATAGTTTCGTTATAATAATTAACTTAAAAAGTATATAATTAAACTTTTAATTTGATTATCGTCAATTTGTTCACTACTAAAATTATTATCAACTTCCGTAAAGTCATTCAATGGTGTCCCCTGAGTGACAATAATGTTGGGTCCATCACTGATATTACTTTGAGGGAAAAATATAGGAAGACTAATTTACCTTATATAAAATCTCAAATTTCTCTAAACCGTTCTAGAAAATTTTAAGTAGATAATTAAAAACTTATTCTCTAAATTATGTCTTAACATGCCTACCCTTTTTTCCAAAGCCCTAATAGATTATTCTTATTTTTTATTTAAAAAAGTGTTTTTTTGTTATGAAAAAAACACCACGTTTACAAATCTTCTCCGCTCTTCATCTCTAACTTGATTAATGAACTTTTAATTTGTAAGAATGCGCTTAATAGTTTCCTTATTTTTCATCTGGATCTCTTTTAGTTATTGATAAACTTTATCATCATCCTTTCTAATAATTTAATCCTTAGCATTGTTCAATTAAGTTTGTTTACCCTCAATTCAATCTCTTCCAATTTCATCAAAGGTTGTTATCTAAAAATTAATTTTAGGTTCTCTAGCTATTTCTACACAATGTTGTACAATTTGTCAAAGTTTGTTTGCGCTTCTTCGTAAAAGGAAACAAACAAAAAAAAAAGAAGTCGGTTTATCCCCATTTGGTAATCTTGGTCCAAGCCTGGAAGCAAACTCTAATGGGTTAAGAAGGACTTGTCCTATGTTGTTTTTTGACTGGTTGTCCTATGTTGTTGTTGGTCATACATAGAGGCACATTTTAAATTGTTTTTTATTTGAAATGGACATTTAAATTGGTTGAGAGAGGAGATAAGAGCATTGATTAATGAGAAGGGCAAGGGCTAACTTTTAGACTTAATAGAATTTTAAAAAGCAAAGGATAAGTTTAGGGCATTATGAAATGGAAATTGGGCTAAACAGTGTTGTGAGCATCGCGAGAACCTTCTTCATCAATTGAAAGCTGCCCTACCACTTCCAATGTCCACTAATCAACAGTTGCGGTGGCAGTATGAATGACTGACTGCTTCAACAACACAGTGCATTCATATAATTCAACGCATCCCACCTCCTTCTCTAATACCACTTACCTACACGCAACTTCAACCCCCAACCGCACCCCTCCCCTCATTTATTACTATTTTTTCCACCAAAATAAGACATAAATTAATTCTTTCGTAAACAAGCAAAGCCACATAATATCAAAGCTTATTTTGGGTTTTTTCTTTCCGATTCATAATTTCCATATAAAAAAGTATTAAAAAAACACCATCGAGACCCCTACGTTTTACTACCCGTCAGCACCTCATCGACGGCTGTGATCGGTCCTCATGGATGAACACGGTTTGTTGCAGTAACCCACCACCGGAGAGAAACCCTTTGTCTTCCAGATGAAAGAAATGCGACGATCAAATCTTCTGAAGCTTCTCGGCCACGACAAGAGGATTGGCTCTAGCGATTTCCTCTCTTCCAGCCTTCTTGAAATCAAACGTGCAGTTATGCTTCTCCGGATACCTGTGGACCCCACAGAACGTCGTCCCACACCTACAATTGAACCCCGTCAACCCTACCCGCTTCCGGCACACCAAACACCGGCTCGGCTCCTCCGTGGACGAATTCCGTACCTCCGGCAACGTCAACGGCGGAACCGGAGAATCGACCTCCGCAGCCTCCGCCGAAACGTGTGGCGAAGGCACCGACGATGAAGAAGAGGAAGCGGAGAGGCAGGTCTTGATGGCGGCGGCTTGTTGCTGTTGCTGTTGTTCCTTAAGGCAGTGGTCTCCGTAACATTTGGAGCAGAGGTTCATGGTGGCGGAACTACCGAAGCAACCGCAGTTGTTGACGCAAAGCCGGTGACCTTCAGGTGCCTGACATCTGTGCTCTTCCGCCATGGCAGTTAAAATCCGAACCGTTGATTATCGATCTGAGAAATCAAAGCGAAAAAAGGCAATGAAAAAAAGGCGAGAGAAGTGGTGGAGAACAAGAAATCGAGAAAAAAAGAGAGGGGAGAGGAGAGGGATATATACCTGAGAGAGAGTATGAACTATGAAGAGAAGAAGCGGAGAATGAAGGAGAGGAGGAAAGAGGAGGGGGCAGAGAGGGAATAATAAATGAGGGATGGAATCATGGAAATGTGATTAAGTTAATTAATAAAGTAATTAGAAGAGAAAGAAACAAAAGGGTAGAAACAGAAAAGAGGGAAGCAGCGGCGAAAAGGGGCAAACGAAACGATAATCATTCTTAATTATTGGTTTTAGTTTTATTTTATGTATTAGTTTTTTATTGTTGTATAGTAATAATATCCGTAACGAGACGACAGGCTGGAAGGTGTGGAAAGGAAGACGGCCACGGAATTTGATGGAGAGAGAGAGAAATGGGTGCTTGAAAATTTGAAATGTGGCAAGTGCGACGTCGTTTAGGAAAGGCGAAATTAGGGGAGTGATGGTGCTTTTCAGGGGGAGTTGATGGTTTAATGCTTAGCTGTATCGCAAAGTGAAATATATGTTGCAATAGGTGGAAAGTTACAGAGAATGGCATGATTCTGATCTTTTTAAGCCCAATTGTGTAAACACTAAGATGTTTCGGCCGACAGGCTGTTGCATGGTCTGTGGCTACCTGTTCAAAACTAAGCTCCAGTGGGCTAGGTCTCGTTCGATCCCAAGCAGCGCCCTATTGACCCAGTCGGCAAAATTTGTCCTCCTTCACTTTAGCCTGATTCCTCCAAGTGCCTGACCCATGACCAAACCACGTTGATGCCAAACCAGTCTACAATTACAACACATTAATTTTTTAGGTTAAGTCTTTTTTCTTTTAATGGAAAAAAAAGTATTTTTTTCTTTTAATGGAGCAAAAAGAACGTGACTAAGACATTGTTGGAGGAAAATTTGCACCTGAGGATGGACTACTCGAGAAGTAAAAAAAATAAAAAAGAATAATTACGCAAATTTGACTAAGTGATTCGAAAATACTTAACAGCCCAGAACTTTTAAGTGTGAAAAATGTAAAACAGAGTGAACAATAACCGAGGAAATAAAGTGCGAGTAAAGTAATTACAATAATTGAGAAACCAAAGTAAATGACTACTTGTATTATTTGCCTAATGAAAAATACATAACTGACATAAATGTAAAGGAAAGTTAGTCAAAAAAGCAAGTAAATGATTGGAAATGAAATAGTCCTAAATGTTTACGTGTTTAGCCGAAGAATGATTGCATTTCACCATACCAACCAGTAAACAATTTGAACTTTGATAAAGGAATTGGACTGAAAGCAAGAAAACAAAGTAAATGGGAGAAAACAAAATGCAAGAGTTTGGTCTTTGATGTGTGTTCATTGCACTGAGTTTCCTTCTCATATTTATACTAGAGGATTCTAGCGGTTATCTTCCGAGTCCTCGCTCCACGTTCTATGTGCACAACTGTTGCTACCATACTCAGCATCCCACGTAGCCTCTATAATCCGACAACTCACCATGTTGGTAGCTTCTCATATTGGTAACCTTAGTCGTGGGTAAAACCGTCTTCCTATGATGGCCACCTCTTTTTGGGATAGAACGTGTTCGATATTGGTGCTTATCCCCGAGTTCTTTCGCTTTTCAGATCTTAGTCGTGCTTCAATTGTGTGCTTGGACCCGGGTTAATTTGCTTAAGTTGCGATATGCAGTCAGCCCGACTTTTGTGTATTCGAGGCTTCCGGGGCTGGATGACTAACTACCCTCGGGAACCTGTGCAAAGGGTCGCATCGGTCCCTTCACTAGTCACTTGCTCCAATCTTGCATTTAATGCTTCTGGCAACAACGCTATCCGCTCGCTCCATGTGTCCGAGCTCATTAAATGCACTAACAGATATATCGCGTTGCATCATATTCGGACTCTCGTATTCATTAAAGAACGTATCACACCAAGCGAATCACCGACGCAAGTACTAATTCTGTCAACATAGCATCATCCGACGATGAGTGTCATTTACAAAAACCAACAACCACTGAACACATGAAAAGTGAAAATTTGAACATGCGACCAAACCTTACCAAACCATTTGAGAGTTCGTTTGGACACACACAACTACTCACTTGCTAGTTTTGGTTACAGTTGTGTCATCTTCTGTTTTGCCATTTCAAATTCGGCCAATCTTTTTTTTTCAGCGTAACCAATCCGGAAAAGCATCGACTGATTATTTATTTGATCCGCTAAACAAAATAATAAATGCATTATTTGTTTCTTATAAAAACAAGAAAGATTTGAAATTTGCTTGTTCAGATGGGGAAATCAAGACAGACGCTTGAAAAACATTTTCCTGTCCAATTCATGTGCTTTTTTTTTGTAATTAAATTTATTGGCTTATGGTTGGGAGAGGATTGCAAAGTTCCTCACCAAAAATATAATTGAAAGAATGGTAACTGGAGACCTACAATGGACTGAACTCTAAGCAGAGTATTAAAGGTAATTAACTCTACAAACTACCATTTCATCCTTTAATGACATCAAGTTTGAATCTTTAACTATCAAAAAACAAGTTTGAATCTTTAGCTTTACTTTGTCAAGATTCGACAACATGAACTGGTCTTATATGAACAGTTCCTGGTGGAAAAACCACGCCACTTTGAGGACCCTCTACTTGTTATTCTTGGGTCAAGTGGTTTCTTTCACGCTTGCACTCTCCAGCTTCACTTCTTCACTAGTAGCTGATCTTGGTAACATTTGAAAGAACCCAACTTGTTAATTCTTAGACTGTAGTTAGTTTGTTTTTTATTATCTCTCATCCTTCTTTGTGGGTGTCCTGCTTTTTCAGGTGTTGATGCACCCATCACTCAGGGTACCTTCAATTACTTTGCTTTAGCTGTGGTATATGGAAGCATTTTGCTCTTTAAGCGCCAAAAGCTTCAGGTAAATTGAATATTTTCTGATGTAAATTTTCTTAGTTATGTAAAATATTTAGCTCTTTATGAGTAAAAATGAGCTGAATAGTTAAGTTGCATGGGTTTGAAAATGTGATGTATATAATGTGTTGGATGATTGGATCTGCAGATTCCTTGGTACTGGTACCTCCTATTAGGACTTGTTGATGTTCAAGGAAATTATCTTGGTGAGTGTTGCCAGTTGTTCTGGATGTCTGTAGAGTATATTTAGCTATGAGACAAATCTTGGAATGGTTTCTTCAATATTATTATGTGGATCTGTACATCTGTTAGTTCTTGTATTATATATTGAGATTCTATTGAATCAAGGCGGAGCGGGATTTCCTGTAATCATGAATGTCTGAATATTTTTATGCAGTTAACAAAGCATACCAGTTCTCATCCATTACTAGTGTCACACTATTGGACTGCTGGACAGTAGCATGGGCTATAGTCATGACATGGTTCTTCCTTGGCACACGATACTCTATATGGCAGTTATTTGGTGCTGCTATATGTGTGACGGGGCTTGGTCTTGTGCTCCTGTCTGATGCTGGGATCGGCGGTGGAGGTAACCCCTTTGTCATCTTCGTTCTTCCAACTACCTACATTAATTCAGATTACGGCTATGACCTCATGATCATCTTTTTTTCCCCCAAGTTACATGTTTTTTGCCTTAAGATTAACCTATTTCATGCAAGTAGCTCTATGCAGTCGTTTTTACATTCAAAATCACAGTATATCTGAGAAGAGCCACTGAAATTAATGTGTGTTTAGGTGGGTCAAGGCCTCTTCTTGGTGATGTACTTGTTATTGCCGGCACAATTTTCTTTGCCATGAGTAATGTTGGTGAGGTTGGTAATTCTATCCAATTCCATCAACTGAAACATGATTCTTGTGTTATTTTTTCCCGGAAAAGCTTTCTAATTAGTTAACTATACAAATCATAAATCAACCTATGGAATTCGTATTGTAGATCAATCAAAAGTATTACGTACTTAAATAACAGCTCTCTTCTACCCCTGATTTTTTTTTCTGTCAAATGCAGGAATTTTGTGTTAAAAAGATTGGCCGTATTGAAGTGGTGGCCATGCTTGGTCTTTTTGGCTTCCTAGTGAGCGTAGTTCAACTGTATGTTCTGTATAAATAAAATATTAGTTGCCGTCAAGGTTTTAATACAAGTTCTTCTTTTTTGAGTTGTAATGTAGTTGTTGAAAACGATAATTTTGCTTCATTTTTCCATAACTGTATCTTAGATCAATACTGGAGCTAAAGAGTCTGGAATCAATCAACTGGTCTACAGATAAAGTAAGTTCTTTAATCTTATATAAAAGATCCATCAAGAGCTGTAAGTATCAAATAAGTTCAGATAAACTTTCATGTTCTGCATGATACAAAGCTGTGCATATTCTCCTTATTGATCAAAAACTTGTCAGATCAGACGTATGGGAATTTTGCATTGATGACAATTTATTCTCACAATTTTGTTTGTTTTGTTTTCAGATACTAGCTATTGCTGGCTACACTTGTGCACTCTTTAGTTTCTACAACATCTCTCCCTTTGTTCTTAAGGTACTTCTCTTCCCTCTTTACGGTGGTTTGTTTAGCAGCATTTCTTACAGTTAGAAATTCCGGACTTCTTCATCTATTGAGCGGATATTTATGCAATTCTATGACAATGAGCATTGTCAAGACAATGAAGTCAAACGTCTCGCATGAATAATAGTTTTTTTTTTTATAAAGTCATTTTATTTGCTTCCATTAGGATCGAACTCTTGATCATCAACACTTGAGTTGGCTCTGGTACCGCATGAATAATAATTATCCTTCAATTTAATATATGGTCATATAATGTTTTATAGATTATCTGATTACTAAATGAATTAGTGTCAAACCAATATTAATGGCTCGACCTTACCTTATACTTGAACTGTTGAATGAGATTCTCAACACTAATGTCTAAATTGGGTTTTCTTCATACAGTTGAGTGGAGCCACAATGTTCAATCTTTCTATCCTCACATCTGATATGTGGGCAGTTGTCGTTCGCATTTTTTTCTACAAGCAGGAGGTACCAAAGCCACAATACACTTTTACATGATTGAGTTTATATATACCTACAACTGACCAGATATTCATTGCAGGTTGATTGGTTATACTTTCTTTCTTTTGCAATTGTAGTTATCGGGCTAGTCATTTATTCAACGACGTAAGTTCTTACCATTGTTCTGATGATCCTCTTCGGATATTTTTGGCTA
>CAODLS010259097.1:0-18166 GCA_948243855.1 Flueggea neowawraea
TCAAAGTACGTGAGATGATATTTCAAGTACGTGAGATGCTTTGGACTGAAAACAGAAGCTACTGGATGGTCCAGACTTAGAAGTCACGTACGTCAGAAATTTTTAACGTACGTGAACTGGGGATTAGCTATGATCAACGTACGTGTATGTACTTATCACGTACGTGTGCTGAATATCAAGTCAGGTAACGTACGTGAGAATAGTGTCACGTACGCGAGAAGACTCTGATAGTGCATTAAATGCGCCTCATTTAATGCCACAACGGCTGCATTACATCCCACAATGGTCTGAAATCAGGAGAAGAGTATAAATACATGCTTGGGAGACCAGAAACAATAGAGAAAACATCTGAGCATTAATTTCTAACAACCTTCAAGCATCAAAGCATTGAATCTCTCTTTTATTGATACAAGTGTATTTGCTCTTATTTTTGTTCTTCATTTTACTTGTATCACTAGCTTTAAATCTGTTGGTGAGTGTTTGAAAAACACCTTTGAAAAGAGTAATTGTGAGAGGGATCAAGGGTAGATCCTTAGTTTGGTTTTTGTTCTTGAACCGGAATCAAGAAACTTGTAAGAGTTCTCACTTAGCTATAAAGTGAAGTTGTAATCTTTGTGAAGATTGATAGTGAAAATCCTAAGTGGTGATACTTAGGTAGTGGATGTAGGCATCGAGTTAGCCGAACCACTATAAGTTCTTGGTGTTCTTTCATTTACCTCAATTATTTTTGAGGAAAATTCAAAGCTTCTAATATCACACTATTCAACCCCCCTTCTAGTGTGATTATCGACTCAACAAGGACATCCCTAAGACAGCTTTTCGGACTAGGTATGGTTATTATGAGTTTCTTGTGATGTTGTTTGGTTTGACTAATGTGCTAGCGGTATTTATGGATTTGATGAACATAGTTTCAGACTATACTTGGATCGGTTTGCCATTGTTTTTATCGATGACATTCTGGTGTACTCGATTAGTAGGAAGGAGCAAGAGGACCACTTGAGCTTAATCTTGCAAAATTTACAAGAGCATCACTTGTATAAGAAGTTCTTGAAATGCGAGTTTCGGCTTGATCATGTGGCATTTTTGGGACACGTGGTGTCTAAGGATGGGATCATGGGAGATCCGAAGAAGGTAGAAGCGGTACTCCATTGGTAGAGGCCTAAGACCGTTAAAGGGATTTGGAGTTTCTTGGCATGGTCGGGTACTATACGAGGTTTATCCAAGATTTTTCTAGGATTGCAGCTCCTATGACTCAGTTGATACAAAAAGGAGTTAAGTTTGTTTGGTCTGATAGGTGTGA
This sequence comes from Flueggea neowawraea, assembly GCA_948243855.1. Lineage (NCBI taxonomy): Eukaryota > Viridiplantae > Streptophyta > Magnoliopsida > Malpighiales > Phyllanthaceae > Flueggea > Flueggea neowawraea. Next base: position 1,301 of record CAODLS010259097.1, read on the forward strand.
AGATAGCTTCTAAAAATTGAAGAGATGTTTGACCAGTGCCCCAGTGTTGGTGTTGTCATCAGGTTCTGGAGGGTTTGCAGTATAGTGTGATGCCTTGAGGGTTGGATTAGGTTGTGTGTTGATGCATCATGACAAGGTGATTGCATATGCCTCGAGACAGCTTAAAAGGCATGAGCAAAATTACTCTACACATGACTTAGATTTAGCGGCAGTTGTGTTCGCACTCAAGATCTAGAGGCATTAATTATATGAAGAGACATTTGAGATCTTTAAATATCATAAGAGCTTGAAGTATATTTTAGGGCAGCGAGACCTGAAGTTGACGCAAAGACATTGGCTGGAGTTGCTTAAGGATTATTATTGTAATATATCATATCATCATAGCAAGACAAACGTCGTGGGGGATGCTTTGAGTAGGAAGTCGATGGGAAGTTTAGCTCACATCGCAGTTGAGAGATGACCAGTAGTGTCGAAGTTGCTGAGATTGATGAAGGATGGACTTAAGTTGTAGTTTGATGCCTCTGGGACTTTGCTTGGTCATGTCAACACGAGGCTTGTATTGTCGGATCGGGTCTGAGAGGCTCAAAAAGAGGATTCCGAGATGCAAAGTTTGATCAAGAAGGTTAGATCATCTGGTGTACCTGGGTTCAGTATTGATGATTCGAGAATTCTTTGGTCTGGATGGAGGTTATGAGTACCATCTTCTAGTGGTTTACGTGAGGAGATTATGACCGAGGGTCATAACTCCACATATTCTGTACACCTAGGGTATATTAAGATGTATTGGGATCTTCAAGAGTCATATTGGTGGTCAGAGATAAAGAAGGACCTAGTGGAGTTTGTTAGCCGGTGTTTAACCTGCCAATAGGTTAAGTTTTTGAGCATGAGTGTCCTTCTGGACTGTTGCAGCAGTTGCCCATTCTGGAGTGGAAGTGGGATTGCATCACGATGGATTTCGTTGTTAGGCTGGTGAGGACATCTGCTGGGTATGACTCCATTTGGGTGATTGTGGACTGATTGATGAAATCGACACATTTTCTACCTGTCAAGATGGTGTGCCAGTCTCTATAGTATCTGACAGGGGATCTCAGTTTACTTCGCAATTTTAGCGTAAACTGCAGAAAGAGTTAAGTACTCGATTGGATTTCAGCACTGCATTTCACCCGCAAACCGATGGTCAGTCCCAGTTGGGGATGTTGCTTATGAGTTGGCATTGTCACCTCAGTTTGCCTCTGTTCACCCAGTGTTCCACGTATCTCTTTTGAGGAAGTACATTCCTGATTCGTCTCATGTTCTGGCACTGTAGTCTGTTGAGGTCCAATTCGACTTATCTTACGATGAGGATCCTATAAGGATTATCAATCGGCAAGTCAATAGACTTCAGAACAAAGAGATTGCTTCGGTGAAAGTGATTTGGTGACATCATTATGTTGAGGAGGCTACTTAGGAGGCCGATGATGAGATGCAACACATATATCTATATTTGTTCGACTCTACTAATTCTTAGGTTAGTGCTCTCTGCTTCTACTTTTTTGCGTTTGTTTTAGTCACTGTATCTTTATTTCTGCATATCTGCACTTTGTTTCTGCATATCCTTAGTTCAGTCTTGTCATTTTGCATACTTGTTCCTTGGCTGGGTAGCTGGGGTTAGTTGAGCGCTTTTGGTAGGATTTCGATTTTGGAGACTTAGGTTTGATTTTAGCTTTGATCTGATTATTTTGAAATTCGAGGACAAATTTCTTTTGAGGGGAGAAACATGTAATATCTCGCTCCTTTTGAAGGTAAATGAATGCAATGATTTGACTTTGATTTTTGATTTGGAGTGGAACTCATGAAATTGGTATTTTGGGCATCGATAATTGATGGATTTAGATGGCTTTTTGTCTCTTTGATCAATTTGGATGACTGTACGATCGAACAATGTATTTCAGGTGACGAAAAATGGTGTCATTGGCTTGAACATACACGGACACGGTGTTGGAATTCGTGGCTCTATTATGACATTCACAATCAATCATGACAGCGAAAATAACAAAAATTTTATGCCTTGACCCATGCATATCAACATATATAATTAAGGTTAGAAGATTTACCTTTCACCAAGGCTTGATTGTTCGGTTGTATGAGATGATGGTGTAGCTTTGAGCACCAAGAACCCGAATCACCTTGTGGAATCATGTTGTCTCTACCGAACGTGGCTAGAGGTATCCACATGAATGAACTTACCTTGCATTGGTGAAGTGCACTAGCACTTCTTTTAGAATCACTATTCTAAAGCTCGCAAAATAAATTTTTCTCTCTTTGGAAGTAGCACACACAAATTTGGCTATTGCCTTGGAAGAATAGCAAGGTGTGCAACCCTATTTATAGGCAGATGAGAAGACCTAAATAAGCACACATTGAGGCTGACTTTTTGCCTCTCCTTGCCCTAGTAGGATTTGGCATCTCCTTTAAAGGAAGAAGTGTGCCAAATTCTACTCCTAGTCATACTAGGATTTGAATTCCTTGTCCTACAAGAATACATACTTCCTAATTAATTTTATCACATACTAATTAGGATTTTATTTTCCTTGTCATACAATGACAAAACTCCTAATTAGTTATGGACTCATAATTAATTAATACATGTGCCAAAATATTCCTTGTCACACAAGGATTGTGATCCCTAAAATTTAGGAGAGAATGCTGAATTTTCTCCCTCTATTTTAGGCTTGATGTGCCGAATTGTCTCCCTCCAATTTAGGTTAGGAAAGGCCAAAATTCATCATGGGTTTTATTAATATTATTTGGCTTTTAATTATATGATACATTACCACAAAATAAATCACACACATATGGGCCAAATTATGTCATACATAATTAAATAATTATACCTATGATAATTGGTGATTCATATTAAAAGCCCATTATATTAATGGACTATGTATTAAATCTAATTTAATACATAAATTATAAAATCCTGAATTATTATTGATTAATCAAATTAACCATCTTAATAACTCAATCATCACTAAGATAGAACATTTTGTAACCAATCCAGTTCGTTCTTGTGTGTGACCCAATAGGCCCACTCGAAATTGGCAATGGGCCTTGTCCCAACCTTTTGGGCCCAAAGTTCATAAGTGGTATCTTAGCATGTTTCTTGATCTCGAGTAGATTGATATAACAAATGGCATTGATAAATTCTTTTATCAATTCATTCAAGTATGCATACATTCCATCAATCCTACTCATCAAATGGCCAAGAGATATAACTCTTGTAATATCCCGCCTGTTTCAGCTATAGTCCCTATAGCGATTGAAGTTTCGATCAATGATCATAGATGCTCATCCTCATTTCGAGTTTGGAGTTTATATTGATAGTTGATTAAGCTGATGGACATGTAGGGTTGGTGCTGTAAAACCTTGAGAATAGCGAGTCTAGAGAGTGGATAACTCGAGTTAGTGTAAGCTATAACTCGAGTTGTGTGACCCTTATACAACTCGAGTTATTCAAAATTGTAACTTGAGTTAGACGAGGTCCATATAAATTGATTTAATCATTGTGTAACTCGAGTTATCATTGTGTTGGTGTTCTTCGTCTTTAAGGACCTAAACCAACAGAAATATGTTATTTCTTCCAAACCACTCCTCTCAGATTCTCCGAATCTCTCTCAGTGGCTCCTCAACAATTCCTTTAGGTTTCTTGAGGTAAGATTGAGTTTCTAATCCTTTCTTTCCTCATGTTTTCTGTATGATCATGTATATTAGGTTTTAGGTTTAATTCGGGTTTAGGATGATTTGGTGAGTTTTGTGTTGTTACGGTAGATTGGAGTATAGATTTATGTTCAAGAGGATGATTAGAGTTAATATATGTGATTGGGAGAGATTTTTATCGGTTGATTTGAGTGTTTGGTCGGACTGGATAATCTGGGTAAGTGACTTACTCGAGTTAAATATTCATTAAATCGTGTAAGATAGGCACAAATTTAGTCGAGTTAAGTTTTGGGTAACTCGGGTAAAACATGCCATGATTTACTCGAGTTGAGTTTTGGGTAACTTGGGTAAACCAAACCCCAGACAACTCGAGTTAGCCTCTTACTAACTCGAGTAAGTAGTAGTTCAGAGGGACCAAATTGTGACATTTTTGTATTTGGTGAATTCAGAGAGTTTGAGGATTAATTTGGAGATTTTGACTGCTTTAAGGACTATTTGGTAATATGTCAAGTCTCGAGGGACTAGTTTGTAATTTTATGAGGTATGAGGACTAAAATGTAATTTTACATTAGTTCAGGGACTAAATCATAATTTTATATGGACTTCGATTCTTGGGTTGAGAGTGCTAGATCTTCTGTCGAAATAGGATTTTTGATGCCGTTGGAGTTTGAGTCTGCATTTGCATTTCATGCACGTTTTGTATTACCACAGTCATCGATTTTCACATGGTTATAAATATTTGTTTCAGCTCAGCTCAGTTTTTGAGGTGACCAGCCATCGACCGGCGTTCAGTGTTATTGAGTTTGGAAGCTTGGCATCCAGGTGAGTGGATGGCAGTTTCAGACACATCGACTGTCACTTCCACTTTTATTTGTTTTTGTTGTGCTTTCACCATAGCATGTAAATTGGACTAATTTAAGGATTGGTTAAAGTAAATAATTTGGAATATGTGAATAAGTATTCACCTCTTTGCTTTTGGAAAAATTACATATATATTTATATATATGTTTTCCACTGATTTTGATGCTGAGTGCATGCAGTGTTTTGGAATATTACGGTTTTGAAATGGATATTCTAACTATGTGTTTGATATTCTCTGGTTTGATTTTGACTTAAAAATTTGTTCTAAGAACTCGATTTGTGAAATGTGACACTTTTTTTGATAAACAATATTTGTTGGGGTTTTCAAATACCTTTTCGAAAATAAATATTTGGTTTCCGTATATATATATATATAGATTTGGAATATGATATATATAATCTGTATCGTATATATCTGATTTGTTTTGATGTGCTCGGTCACATGACAGCTATATTTTGGATTTAAATATACTATGTATATGTTTTGGAGATGGGACGCTTATGTTACGGGGTGCGTAGCCTTTGGTATACCAGTGCATGTTAAACCCAGCTATCAGGGTAGTTGGTAGCCATGTAGTTCTGACGATGGCACATTATTGGATTATGGATTGGTGGCATGACCTCAATCATAATATGGTGGTTGAGTGACCCGAATCTCACCACAATATGTTTATGGCCCCTTATCCGTGATATATGTTTTTGACTCTGATATTTGTGGAATACGTTTCGATAAGATATGATTTTGAAGATAATACTATTAGTATTATGATGCTTACAAGGAAAAGTTTTGATTATGAGGTTTTGAGAAAAAAATACAAGGGTTTTGAGTTCTGTTTTTGAAACAGTTGGTAATAACTTTGAAAAGGATTTCAGAAATTTTGGTTCATTACAAGATGTTTTGTTTGAAACCTTTGTTAAGGCAAAACGTTTTCGAAAGAATCTCATTTGGGTTTTGAAACACTTGAGCTTTACTTACTTTGAAAATATTCTGGAAAATAAGGCCTACGTTGCGAAGTTTTGAACTCTGATAAGAGCTTTCGATAAAAGGGATTTTGGATTTCTGAAGTAGTTAGTGCAACCTAAAAGGGTTGTATTTTGAAAATTTCGATGAGATAAAATGATTTTTAAAAGGTTTTGCTTTGGTTTTGAAAGCATGACAAATTTGATAAGGTTTGGAAAGATTTTTGAAAGATTCTAGTTTAGTTCCAGAAGGATTTCGTGCATATTGTTTGCTTTGGATGCAAACGATTTTAAAATGGTTTTGAATCGATATTACATATGTAGCATCTATACATATGTATATATATGGGTTATATCTGCGTGTGGTATTTTTGAACGGTTTTCAAAACAGTCTTTGTGAGGCACGTATGAGGCAATCTTTGGCATTTGATGCTCAGTGAGGTATTCGGACATTGTGGTCAGTGCCCTTTTGATCGAGCCCCATTTGTATGAATTGTTAGGTACTGCACACCGGGTTCCTGTGGGAGGTGTTTTCAAATGTTTTAATTTCAAATAATTTTTGCACTTAATGTTATATATGTTTTGTTACAATTAACAAAGATTATACTTTTATTTGTTTTTGATATTTTTTTAAATATGATATTTGGGTAGAACTTTTGTACTATGGAGGCTTGTGTGAGATGGACTGGGCTCCCATAGACGGTTCACCTCGTACGCCGGTTATGGTCCCGACAATGGGTCATGACAAAGGTGGTATCAAAGCCTCAGGTTCGTATTGTCTGGGTCAGTTGTGGAGCTTAGGTATCTTTGATTGAGGCAGTTTGATTTGTCTCTATATGCCTTCTGACTTTGTTTCAGCACACAGATATATGTTTCCATACTGTGGCAATAATTTTTAATTTGACATCTGCATGTATGCATTGTCTGTTTGTTTTGTTCTAAAATGCAACACTGGCATAAAGAGTTAAAGAGGTCGCTAGATGACGATTAGCCAAAGCCTCCAGTTAAGTTGGTGTGGATCGGTATGACTTGCGAGATTTGCCAGATGTTACAATTTTAGCACCTTAGTCTTAGTCACCGTCTATGATTCAGTCAAATATGTATGGGCGTTTTGTTCACGTCCTTGGATATTTTGAATGATTATTTTCTGGTCAGGTAGCTAGAGGTCAGCCAGTGGTTGTTGTTCCGATGATTGCACCGGTTGTACCTGAATTCGATACTAATAGCCAGTTGATAAGTCTTCTGAACTCGAGCCATCGAAGTTTAAGGGTAAGATGTGGATCTTTCCACAAGATTTTATCAGGGCATTAGAGCATTGTTTCGATGCTCTAGATTACATTGATGACTCGGAGAGGGTCAGATATGCGACATTTCCTTTGGATGGTCGAATAGCTTTATGATGGTGAAATTTCTTGAGAAAGAGTATCTCCTAGGTAGAGTTCAAGAGCGAATTTTTGTTGTTTTCTTCCTCGTGGTGATGGAGGAGGGAAACAGATGAGCTCAATTATTTGGTGTAATGCTTGCTAAAAAGTCACTGCTATCTTTGTAAGCAATTAGGACACGTGTTAGCCGAGTGTTCTCACTCTGATATTTCTTTTTTCCTATATTTTTTATATGTATTCATATGGACTCTGTGAATTTTTGCGCACTTAGTATATATTCTTTTGAACTTCTGTGCATCTTTGTATATTTTGTTTCTAGATCCTTTGATCTTTGTATATGTAATATGCATTCTTCCGGTTCTAGTAAGATATCTGTTGGGGAATTCTGTTCCAGATTCCTTGTTTATGAGAAACAGCTGTGGTTGATTTGGTGACAAGAGAATTGTCATTTTGTCAACTGATGGTTAGTTTCGATTCACTCCGAGAAATTGAAGTAAGAAGTGGTGCTTCAGATAAGAACGAAATGGTCTGTAAGGATCATGAAAGGCATTTGGCGTAAGGGTTTGAATGAGCCTTAAGATTTGAAAGTGAACATTAAAAGAGTAATTTCTTTTGGTTCTTTACCCTATTTCTTTTGGCAACATTAGGATTGTTGCATTCTGTTTGCTCTGTTGAGTATTACCAGTTGTTTCTTTCTGCTCTGAATGTTTGTGTGATTTCGAAGGCTTCTGAAGTTTGATATCTGACCAGTGTCTGATATTTTTTTCGACACGTGATTCTCTAAGTTTTAAAGATATGATTTCATTCTTTGTACCTTTGAGTATTATGCGATTTCACAATTTGCTCATTGAGAATTTTGTCTCATGTTTGTTCTATGAACGAATGTATTTGTCAATCGATGTAAGACTCGATTTGTTCTCCGTTGAGCCATATATGGATATGACAATTGTTGGTCTCCATGATGCTTCAGTTTGTGTTGATTTTCTCTACATCTTCATGTTTTTGCATCTTCTGCCTTTGTTCTAGACATTTTGAAATGTCAACATTGGCCTGCATATTGTGTTTAGCACCCTGAAGGTGTTTCTTTATTGGATGCGGTGTGGATATCCGCACTTGTTTAACTATGTCAATGTGTAAGTTAGTATTCATTGTTTCTGTCTATCTATAACATGGTATACTCTTTTTTAGATTTTGTACCTTCTTTGGTATGTTTGTGTATTTCAGTATGAGAGAGTTAGTACGTTAACAAAGTAATGGTTGCACTCTACGAGGTTCAATATGTTGAGAAATTTGGATCATATTTTGATTTGGAGACTAAAAAATGATAGTTGAATTGCGAATTTTGGAGTTTGGATAACTTAAATATTCAATTTACGTTAGATGATTCGATATATCTCAATGATTTGCTTTTGATTTGACTCTTCTCGAAATTTTAGGATGAATTTCATTTGAAGGGGGAAGTATGTAATATCCCGTCTGTTTTAGCTATATTCCTTATAGCGATTGAAGTTTCGATCAATGATTGTAGATGCTCATCCTCATTTCGAATTTGGAGTTTAGATTGATAGTTGATTAAGTTGATGGACATGTAGGGTTGGTGTTGTAGAACCTTGAGAATATCGAGTCTGAAGAGTGGATAACTCGAGTTAGAGTAAGCTGTAACTCGGGTCGTGTGACCCCTATACAACTCGACTTATTCAAAATTGTAACTCAAGTTAGACGAGGTCCATATAACTCGATTTAATCATTATGTAACTCGAGTTATTATTGTGCCAGTGTTCTTCGTCTTTAAAGACCTAAACCAACCGAAATATGTTATTTCTTCCAAACCACTCCTCTCAGATGCTCTGAATCTCTCTCAAGTGGTTCCTCAACAATTCCTTTGGGTTTCTTGAGGTAAGATTGAGTTCTTAATCCTTCATTTCCTCATGTTTTCTGTATGATCATGTATATTAGGTTTTAGTTTTAATTCGGGTTTAGGATGATTTGGTGAGTTTTGTGTTGTTAAGGTAGATTGGAGTATAGGTTTATGTTCAGGATGATGATTAGAGTTAATATATCTGATTGGGAGATATTTTTATCAGTTGATTTGAGTGTTTGGTCGGACTGGATAATCTGGGTAAGTGACTTACTCGAGTTAAATGTTCATTAACTCGTGTAAGATAGGCACGGATTTAGTCGAGTTAAGTTTTGGGTAACTCGGATAAAACATGTCATGATTTACTCGAGTTAAGTTTTGGCTAACTCTGATAAACCAGACCCAAAATAACTCGAGTTAGCCTCTGACTAACTCGAGTAAGTAGTAGCTTAAAGGGACCAAATTGTGACATTTTTGTATTTGGTGAATTCAGAGAGTTTGAGGATTAATTTGGAGATTTGACACTATTTGATAGTATGTCAAGTCTCGAGGGACTAGTCTTTAATTTATGAGGTATGGGAACTAAAATGTAATTTTACATTAGTTTAAGGACTAAATCATAATTTTACATGGATTTCGATTCTTGGGCCGGGAATGCTAGATCTTCAGTCGAAATAGGATTTCTGAAACCGTTGGCATTTAAGTCTGCATTTGCATTTAATGCATGTTTTGTATTGTCACAGTCATCGATTTTGACATGGTTATAAATACTTGCTTCAGCTCAGCTCAGCTCAGTTTTTGAGGTGACCAGCCATTGACTGAAGGTCAGTTTACGGAGTTTGGAAGCTCGGCATCCAGGTGAGTGGATGACAGCTTTAGACACATAGGACGTGTCTCTTGCACTTATATGTGTTTTTGTTGTGCTATCACCATAGCATGTAAATTGGACTAATCTAAGGATCGGTTAAAGTAAATAATTTGGAACATGTGAATAAGTATTCACCTCTTTGCTTTTGGGAAAATTACATATATATTTATATATATGTTTTCCACTGATTTTGATGCTGAGTGCATGCAGTGTTTTGGAATATTACGGTTTTGAAATCGATATTCTAACTATGTGTTTGATACTCTCTGGTTTGATTTTGACTTGAACATTTGTTCTAAGAACTCGATTTGTGAAATGTGACACATTTTTTGATAAACAGTATTTGTTGGGAGATTCGAATAACTTTTTATATATATTGATCCCGTTTACAAAAAAAAAAAATATATATATATATATATATATATATATATTTGGATTATGGAACTGATTTGGAATATGATATATATAAGCTATATCGTATATATCTGATTTTTTTTAATATGCTCAGTTACATGACCGTTATGTTTTGGATTTAAATATACTATGTATATGTTTTGGAGATGGGACGACTATGCTACGGGGTGCGTAGCTTTTGGTATACTAATGCATGTTAAACCTAGCTATCAGGGTAGTTGGTAGCCATGTAGTTCTGACGAGGGCACATGATTGGATTGTGGATTGGTGGCATTACCCCAATCATAATATGGTGGTTGAGTGACTCGGATCTCACCATACTATGTTTATGGTCCCTTATCTGTGATATATGTTTTTGACTCTGATATTTATGGAATAAATTTTGATAAGATATGATTTTGAAGATAATACTATTAGTATTATGATGCCTACAAGGCAAACTTTTGATTATGAGGTTTTGAGAAAAAATACAAGGGTTTTGAGTTATGTTTTTGAAATTGCTGGTAATAACTTTGAAAAGGATTTCAGAAGTTTTGGTTCATTACAAGATGTTTTGTTTGAAACCTTTGTTAAGGCAAAAGGTTTTCGAAAGAATCTCACTTGGGTTTAAAACACTTGAGCATTAGTTATTTTGAAAATATTCTGGAAAATAAGGCCTACGTGGTGAAGTTTTGAGCTCTGATAAGAGTTTTCGATAAAAGGGATTTGGATTTCTGAAGTACTTAATACAACCTAAAATGGTTGTATTTTGAAATTTTTGATGAGATAAAACAGTTTTTGAAAGGTTTTACTTTGGTTTTGAAAGCAAGATAACTTTGATAAGGTTTGGAAAGATTTTTGAAAGATTATAGTTTAGTTCCAGAAGGATTTCGTGCATGTTGTTTGCTTTGGATGCAAACGATTTCAAAATGGTTTTGAATCGCCATTACATATGTAGTGTGTATATATATGTATATATACGGGTTATATCTGCGTGTGTTATTTTTGAACTATTTTTAAAACAGTCTTTGTGAGGCACGTATGAGACAATCTGGAGTCTTGTCCCTCACTCACTGGGTTTGACCCCCTTTTTTTGTTTTATCCATGTTTATTACCATCGCGCAGATGATTCTTGAGGACTAAAATCTTTGGCATTTGATGCTCAGTGAGGTATTCTGACGTTGTGGTTAGTGCCCTTTTGATCGGGCCCTGTTTGTATGAATTGTTAGGTACTCCACACCGGGTTCCCATAGGAGGTTTTTTCAAATGTTTTAATTTGAAATAATTTCCGCACTTAATATTATATATGTTTTGTTATAATAAACAAAGATTATGCTTTTATTTGTTTTTCATATTTCTTTAAATATGATATTTGGGTAGAAGTTATGCACTATAGAGGCTTGTGCGGGATGGGTCGGGCTCCCATAGATGGTTCACCTCGTACGCATACTATAGAGCCTATTATAAGACAACCAGCCTTGCTTAATGGTTTTCAAAGAACCATGGGAATTATTCCTTTCTTGGAATTCAGCATGCTAAACCTCTTTAACACTTTATCAATTTACACACTTTGACTTAGTCCAATGAGGCTCCTAGATCTATATCTATAGATTTGTATGCCTAGGATACACGAGACTTCACCTAAGTCTTTCATTGCAAAACACTTTCCAAACCAAGTCTTGACACTCTGCAAGGTTGGAATGTCATTTCCAATGATCAAGATGCCATCAACATACAGTACTAAGAACACTATTGCACTCCTACTAACCTTATTGTATACACAAGGATCATCTTCATTTTTTATGAATCCAAACTCTTTGACTGCTTCATCAAAACGAAGATTCCAACTTCGGGATGCTTGTTTCAATCCATAAATGGATTTTTGAAGCTTGAATACCCTTCTATAATTCTTAGGATCGACAAAACCCTCGGGTTGTGTCATGTGCACATCCTCAAGAAGATTTCCATTTATGAAAGTTGTTTTGACATCCATTTACCATATCTCATAGTCATAATATGCTACTATGGGAAGAAGAATTCTAATGGATTTAAGCATGACAACTGGTGAAAAATTTTCGTCATAGTCAATACCATGAGTTTGTTTGAAACCTTTTGCAACAAGTCTTACTTTGAAGATCCCATCGGCTTTTATCTTGTAAATCCATTCACAATCAATTACCTTGGGTCCATCTGGTGGATCCACCAAGTTCCAAACTTGGTTGTCATGCATAGATTGCATTTATGAGTCCATGGCTTCAAACCATCTTGCAAAATTTGGATCTACAATTGCTTCTTGGTAGGTTGTAGTCTTGTTATGGTCTACAAGAACAATTTCCTTATCGTCAATTATGAGAAATCCATATCTTTCAGGCTCGTTACAAATCCTACCGAACCTTCTTGGGCCTTGTGTTACAGATTCAGACTCCACAACTCCTTGTGAGTCATCTTGAATCTTTGTTCCATCTTCAGTGGCTATTTGTGGTTTCCTCTAGGAGTACTTTACTCCCATTATTTCTTTTGAAAATAAATTGCTTTTCTAAAAAGATTCTGGTTCGAGCAACAAACATTTTGTTCTCAGAACGGTTATAAAAGTAGTATCCCTTTGTTTCCTTTGGATACCCCACAAATATGCATTTATTAGATTCTGGTGCTAACTTTTCTGAAACTTGTCTTTTCACAAAAGCTTTGCATCTCCAAATTTTAAGAAAAAGCATTATGAGCTTCTTCCCATTTCATATCTCATATGATGTCTATTCAATCACTTTAGATGGAATTCGATTAAGTATGAATGGAGCAGTTTCTAAGGCATAACCCCAAAACGAGATTGGAAGATCCATTTGACTCATCATGGATCGAACCATATCTAATAGAGTTCGATTTCTCCTTTCAGAGACATTATTCCATTGAGGTGTTCCAAGAGGAGTAAGTTGTGAGACAATCCCACATTCTTTAAGATGACTATCAAACTCTTGGCTTAAATATTAGCCACCACGATCAGATCGAAGTGCTTTGATATTCTCGCCAAGTTGGTTTTGTACTTCACTTTTGAATTCCTTGAACTTTTCAAAAGATTCAGATTTGTGTCTTATAAGATAGACAAATCCATACCTACTTAAATCATTAGTGAAGGTAATGAAGTACAAATAACCTCCTCTAGCACTTGTACTAAAAGGTCCGCATACAACAGTATGTATTAGTCCTAATAGATCATTGGCCATTTTACCTTTGTGTGTAAAAGGACTCTTTTTCATTTTACCTAACAAACAAGATTCGTATGTGTCAAATGATTCAAAATCAAATGAGTCAAGCAATCCATCTTTATGGAGTTTTGAGATACGTTTCTCACTTGCATGGCCCAATCTACAATGCCAGAAGTAGGCTTGGTTTAAATCATTTGATTTTAACCTTTTATTAATGTTATAGACGTGCTTGCTTTGTTTCAAGTTTGAAACATAGAGACAAAATGATAGGGTAGCAATACCATAAAATATGTCAATGATAGATGGAAAGATTATTATTCTTAATAATAAAATGAAATCCATCATTATCTAAACAAGAAATAGAAATGTTGTTCTTACTCATAGTAGGAACATAATAACAATTCGACAATTGTAAAACAAGTCCACTAGGCAAAGTCAAACTATAAGTTCCTACAGCTAATGCATCAACTCTTGCTCCATTTCCCACTCGTAGGTCCAATTTACCGTTCATCAAATATTATACTATTTCTCAACTCGTAGGTCCAATTTACCGTTCATCAAATATTAATTCATCATAATTCCCATGATAATGATCAATTAGGGACATATAGAATAGTATTCCTTTTATCCATATGGTTTTACTATCAAGTCACGTACTTGATGGCATAAGGAAGAATAAACTATTCATGGAGTTTTATCTTCATAAAACATATTATATTTCATACAAATGAAATGCCTCTTTATTAAATAATCGAATAACAATGTTCATCAATGATTGGACTAGGCACAATTTTAATGCAGACATCACTTGTTTCTTCACTCCTTCAGACTTCAAAAAAAATCAGTCTCTCCTCATTTCATTGCTTTGCACCCGACAACTCTTCTTCTTCTTCTTCTTCTTCTTCTTCTTCTTCTTCTTCTTTTCAGACCGAGAACATCCAACTTCAACTGAACTTGGCTTCAACATTTTCTTTTCTGTTTTGAAGTAAGAACCCACTCTCTTGTTCATCTCTTCTATTCTTTAATCATTTGAACATGTTTTTCTTAGTTGTGAGTGATGAAAAGGCATAGTTATTTCTTTGTTTCTTGCTATCTTATGATGACTGATGAAGAGGAATAAATGTTATGAATTGCTTTGGTTTCTTTCGGATGAAATGTTGCTGAGTTTGTAAACACTGAAGTAGAAATTATTAGAGTGCTTACGGGTTGATAAAGGAATGGAATTTTCTGATTTAAAGTGGGTTCCATCATTGAACATTGTTGAGATGTGAGTGTGGGAGCAAAATTTGCTTAATCATACTTACGGGTGGAATTAATTGTCAAGCTTGTTTGAGAGTGAAATTGAAACGTGGGAATCTGGGGAGTGTTGTGATGTTTTTGGTGTTAAAAATTGGTTACTAAAGTTGCGGGAAACAAGGGCTACAAATGCATAGATGGTCATGATTTTTCGGATGGAATTAAATATTTTGTCATACGATTCAATTGTGATTTCGGAGAAACTTGGGATATATTTTTATTTCGATATGTATGAGTTGGAGAATTAATTTATAATCTTGGAAAAATTTAGAATTCATTTTATAATTTTTCTTTCAATAATTTACGAATTTATTTATAATTTTCCGTAGTTGGAAAATCAATTTGTGATTTTTTGTAGAGTCCAATTTTCGAGAGCAATAGGTCCTCGGTCAAAATAGAATTTTATAGCGACGTCGAGGGTTTTGGGTTTGCATATGCATTTCACATATTTACGGTAATGCCATCAGTGCTAGCACCAGCATATAATTTTGATTCTGCTCTTGTATTTGTTTCAGCTTCGTGCTCGTGCCAGCACAACCAGTCACCTACTAGTGGCGCTTGATTGGATGGTCAGCTAGGACATCCAGGTGAGTGAATGTCATCTTCAGACACACATGCTGTGTCTTCTAAACCTATATCGTTTTTGATATGTCTAAACCATTGCATGTAAATCGGAATGATTAAAGGATCGGTAAATCCTAAGATCTAATTATGTGAACCTTGGTTGAAAAACCAATTTGGAAAATTGATTTGAGAATGGTTTCTGAAATAAATATTATGTCTTAATAGTTTTACTAACCTTTGTAAAAGGTACTTTGTTTTGAAATTTTGAAATATTTTTTTGAATAAATATTTCATTTGGAATTTGTGGATGTGTTTCTGAATAAATACTCTGTTAGGAGATATTTATGTTTTCAGAATTAAATACTTGATTTGTATACCTTTTAGTTTTACAATATTGCATATGTTTTTTTTCTTTTAGTATGAGATTCTAATTGGGGACACCTATGCTACGGGATGGACGTAGCCTTTGGTATATCATTGCTAGATATGACTCAACTATCAGGGTTGATGATAGCCATATGTCCCGGCCTGGCGCATGATTTGTTTACGGATTAGTGGCAGAGTCCACGTATGATCTGATTTGACTTTGATCAGTGGCAAGAGTCCATGATCGATTATGATTATGTTTAGTCCCTTGTTAGCCCTAATGGGAAGTTCTGGTTTATACTAGATTTAATGAGTTTGTGTTGTTGCTCATTTTCTCGTAGTATATTAGTATACTATAATATGACGGGGTATATCTTGCTGGACCGTGTGGACATCAATGCTCGCGGATGTACTTAGATGTTTTCAGTCTATTACAGCCTTGAGACCCTTAGGGTGGACGGAGTACTATTTTTGAGCCCCTAAGGATGTCGGTTGTTAGCCCTCCTGAGTCGAGTTTTGTTTGGACTCTTAAGGTTACTAGTTTATTTCGATCTGATCTAGTCAAAGCAGCTTTAATATAATATGGGAGTATGATCAGTGATCATCAGCTCTATTTGGTTTACAAGACCTTTATTATATGACTATGTATGTATGCTTGCAACATGATTTATCCGTCCTTTCCTTTAATAAAAAATGGTCATTTTACATAACTGTGTACTGTTTGCTACCGGTGCGAACGATTTTGAAATGAATTTTTGATCTATTATATGTATGTAGACAAGTGTGTACTACTAGTATATGTTGATATACGTGCATGTGGTATTTTCTAAAATATTTTTCAAAATTGTCTTTATAAGGCACGTATGAGGCATTCTGGAGTGTCATTTCTCACTGGGTTCTCACCCCCTTCTTTCTATTTTGTCCCTGTTTATTCCTATCTTACAGGTTATTTTGTTCACCACGATCTTTGGCAACCCAACATCCGGTCAGGTATTCTGAAGTCGTGGTTATGCCCTTTTGTTCAGGCCTTTTGTTATTTTGTAGTTGCTTCACACCGGGAACTTGTGGGTGTACGGTTTTATTTTGTTATTTTGGAGTTTTATAAGTTTTATACTATTTGTAAAATAGTTATTATTATTATTCTATTATGGAAATTTATGTTTTAAGAAATTTGAACTTCTTTCAATTATCCGCACTAACTAATTCTAATTAATCTTAAACAATTTTAAATTTGTTCGTTATAGTTTAGAATGTAAATTCTGTCTTTGATGCTTGTATGGGATGGGTCAGGCTTCCACAGACGGTTCGCCTAGTACGCCGGTCATGATCCGAAAATGGGTTGTGACATGGGGTATCCAAAGAAAACAATAGGATATTACTTCCATAATAATTCTGAGAACAAAGTGTTTATTGCTCGAACCG
>CAODLS010259181.1:0-12337 GCA_948243855.1 Flueggea neowawraea
TCCAGGTGAGTGTGATGACAGTTTTTGATACATAGGCTGTGTCTTCTGAGATTATATATGTTTTTGCTATGCTTCGATGTTTGCATGTAATCCAGACTAATTAATGGTTTAGAAATAATAAAATATGACTTATGTAATAAATCTGCTATGGAAACTTGATTTGGAAATCATTATGTTTTCTAAAATAAATGTTCTATTCTGAATATAAGTATATTTTCAGAGATAAAAATTATGTTCAGTAATTAAAAGCATTTTATGTAACAAAGATTTGTTCTAAAAATAAGAATATTTTCTGTAAATAATTATTTGCTCTTCATTGTAACACCCGTGTACTTTCCATGTCATTTAAACTGTAGCCATATAATCACATATAAACATAAACCATTATGAAAATCCAGCAAGATAATACATTTTTCTCATGTACACATAAACATATACATCAATATAAGTCATATATACAACCCAATTTCAAGAATTTGATACACACAAGTCAAAATACTCAGTTAACTATACATATGCAAATACTGAGGAGGAGGGAGTTTAAAGTATCAGCCGGCCGACCTGTGACTTATGTTGCTATCTACAAACTTAAAGCTCAAGTTAAACAAAGAGATCTATCAGTAATGGTAACCTGAAAAATATTTGCGCTTTATATGAGTCATAACTTAATGAGCATAAACCATCGTAGATCAAACTCAAGAAAACAAAAGCATATGTCAAATAATAGATTAACTATGTCATACGTATGCATATTCCAAACACAGACATATAATGAATAATAGATTAAATATGTCATACATATGCATATGCCACTGTATTCCTTTTTAAATATTGTGACAAAATAAACCATGTATAGCCCCAGAATTCTTCTATGCCACTGTGTGGTTATTCGGCCAGCAACTGTATGAAAATTAACCCGAATGTCTCCTATGTATGCCCCGAAGGTCTCCTGTATATGACTCGAATGTCTCCTATATATTTTGTAAATACAAAAGCATGATGGACACAACGTCTTTATTAAGACCAGTGTGAATGCATTGTCATGTGAAACATTTGACAATCCATATACATGTAGAAGCATTTGATTCCATATAAACAATATGCATTCTCAATATATACACATAGCAAACCGTATGAAGATTTTCAACATATAGAATATATCGTGTAAATTCAATGATTCACCAATTTGTCCAAGTAATCATATTAAAGCACATTTATGAGCACAAATCATATAACACACATTTGAATCTAATCTCCATTTTATACTCAAAAATCATATAACATACATTTGCATTTAATCTCTAGTTTATACTTGCCTTTTTAAGACATATAGTATGTACTGTTACCTTGCTCAGGCTCCTTCTCAACATTTCTCAATCTTATAGTATATATTCAAGTTATTCCAACTCTAACTTATAAATACATGCAATGAAAATGATTGATATTCTTTGGAAACATGATGTCTTGTTACTAATACATTTCAAATGCATTTGATCATTTGAAATACAAAGAAAAATGTCCCAAAATTAACTAAATAAGCATTATACTTAAGTAACAAACATTCTGTTTTATACCATTCTAGCCAGTCCTATTGTTCTTTAGTTTTGATCAATCAAACAGACTTATTTTGCTATTAATTTTATCCACATATACTAGACATAAAATACTCTATGTATACCAAATTTGAGCCCTTAATTCATTGTAAAATGGTCTGGTTAATGTTTCAAAGTTACAGCTTTATAACAGAATCACTTTAGATGGTCAGCCTATGGTATATTGAACCTAACTATTGTTATTCAAGTCCAATTATAACCAAAATTTGCAGACATATTCTACACACAATATTATATACACAAATATCAACAAATTTTGTTCTTTGATCATCAAATTATTACGTCTGTAAGGCTCTCAAAACTTAAGATTAAAACCAGACAGTGTTTCTGAAAAACAGGTCACTCTTATAACAACAATCAATCCAACCGCCCTAACTCATACCATACATTTCCAATAAACACAAGATTATACGGACACATAGAAGACATAATTTACAATAATTTTTATCTTTTAATACATGCCAAAATCCATCTCTAAATAGCTAAACAGAATAGTGCAATTCCATTTAGAAATCAAAACCCTAAACAGACCCTTCAACCAAATCATGCAAATCTGTGTCTAAATCATGTTCTACTACAATTATTTGCAAAAAAAAAAACCATAATCACTTTCTAAGATGATTAATATGCAGAGGGGAATAAATAAATTCACTTACTTTGTTGATTAGAAGCAAAAGATGCAATAATTCCTTATCTAATCTTATTTTCGGCAATTTCTAGTGTTTCTACCAAAAGTTTTTCACCAAAACAGCTCTTTCTCTCTTCTTCCCTCTCTTTCTCTGTTATTCTATGTCTAAGCACGAAAATAAATCTTTTTTGATGCTCTAATTCAGGTTTTATAATGATAAAACATAAGCACGAGGTGTCCCACAATGATAAGACGATTGGGAGGTTCAATAGGAAGATTTTTCTCTTCTTTTCAATTTGGTCCTTGTTCTATGACTTTTCCACTTTATGGCACTGAAATCTATGAACTATTAAATGCAAAATAGTTGTCCTTATCTAAAAATAAAAACTACAGAATCACTAAACAACACTTTTGCCCTCGTTTTGTGTCTACTTTACTTTTGGTACTTATCTTTCCCATCGATCCACCGTTTAACATTTCTATAAACTTTCTTGAAAATTTTAATCTAACTTCAACAAATAGAAGTGAATCATGTATTGTTGGGCTCTTTTGCATGTCATCTAAATGCCTTCTGCAATGTCCGATGATGTTGATGTAATGCATATGAATGTATGTGTTCATATGAATATGATTTTTATCATGTATGCTTTTTAATATGCATTGTGAGTCAAGGTTGTGACACTATTACCCACGACACCTCAATCTTTGCCATTAGGATCACGACCATGATAGAGGACAGATGTTGTTTTGTTTCTCCTATTGAGAGGAAATATGGCGGTGTGAATAGAGACGGTTTCTAGGTTTCGATCGCGACAAAATAAAGATTCAAATTCTATCATGGCGAATGAAGAAGGAGGATCTAGAACGTGATTGAAGTTGATCTGGAATGTCAAAGAAGAAAGCGGATCTATAGTCGACGAAGAAGAATGAGTTGGACAAAGTAATGGTGTAGGAGTGGATGGCAGAGTTGCAGCAGCTAGGATTTCAACCCTAGTTGCTACCTTTTTTATTTTTTTAAATTATTCAATTATTGTTAAAAATAAGAAAAGATTTAATTGTGTTTGTTTATATTGTTTTTATTAACTTTGGCTGATTTTTTTTGAATTATATTGAATTTGTGCAGGGATGGATATATTTGGAGACTTGTGGAAACATTTGGAGATTTAATTGTGTTCGCTTAGGTTGTTTTTATTAACTTTGGTTGATTTTTTTAATTATATTGATTTTTGTGCAGGGATTGATACATTTGAAGACATGCCAATACATTTGGAGACATACAACTACATTTGAATTTGGAGACTTGTGGATACATTTGGAGACCTTTGTAAACCACTAAATACCAAATTTATTTTTTCTAATAAAATAAAATAAAATAAAATAAATAATATATGATTAATTAAATTTAATTTAAGAAATATATAATATACAAAATTTATTGAATTAATTTTTTTGTAAAAAAATGTGAAATTTAAATATTTTTGGAGATTTTTAAAAATCATCTAAATTAAACTAAACTTCTTATAAAAAAAATTATAAAATCTTTTTCGGTGATATTTGGAGACCATCGAAAAAATTGTATAAAGAATTTGTAATTTGAAAATATTTGATCTACAAAAATTGTGATTTGGAGACATTTGGAGATCACTGGATACATTCTAAAAAATCATATTTTTCCTCCCTTGAATTTTTTTTTTAAAAAATCAATTTCTAGCGAAAATATTGCGATTTTTTTGCGAATATGGCATTTATCAAATCCAACTTGTTTTATCTGGTATTTTTCATATTTGAAAACCTGAGTGACATTTATCAAAATCTGAACTTAAATTCTATGTAAATGTTAAATTTTCCCTTTTCTCAATAGTGCCAAGAGATAACAGTGATGCGGCGGTGGTGAAATCTCAATATGACAATCCAAGAGGGGGTGAATTGGATTTCTAGCTAAAAATAAAACTTTTTGAAAAATTTTGGAAATATTCTTAAATCAAAAATAGTAGCTTAATCAAAAATACTATCACACAATAATGAACAGAAAAAGAGTAAGAGATAGAGAAACAAAACTCAATATTTATAGTGGTTCTGTCCTCTTTGATCTACGTCCACTCCTCTAACTTACTAAAGAGTTTGAATCCACTACACTTCCTCACTTCCAGGTGGAGGCAAACCATTTACAATTTCTTGTTTTTCAGGCTCACAAGAAAACCTTCTACACCTTGTTTTTGGCTGGACCACAAGAAAACCATACACTTTGTTTTTTTAAGGAATCAAACAAAGTAAACCTAAAATTATTTCAAGCTTTACAACCAAAGCTTGATTACAACAATGTTTTTCAGATTTAAAGATGCATGTTTATACCAACTTGATTATTAGATAGCAAGTAAACAGCTTAGTTGGCAAAGAGAACTTAAGAAAACAATGAAATGATCAAGAATGACAATATCAAGGCTTCAACTCTCTCAAGAGTGTGTTCTCTTCTTTACCTCTTAACTGGGGACGTCTATTTATAAAGGCTCTCCAAAAACTAGCAGTTGTAAATCCCAAGACAGCCGTTGTGAGAGAGTTGTATAATGCTGAAATTAATGACGTCAGTCTATACGACGTCCGTACCAAATGTATTGTGTACGTAGTTCATGATTATATCAGTGTCCTACGTGCAGTGATCTTTCTTTTGCATTCATAGGCCAAGTTCCGTTGCCCACTGCTTGATATCAGGTGGTAACTACGTGCTTAGTTCTCCCATATGTGTACGCAGAGCTTGAATGCTATGTGCGATGTACTCAGTGCTATGTACGTTGTCGAGTCTCCAATGATCATGCGTTTGATCTTCCTAGTGACTATGTTAGAGAATTTTGGAATTTTCAAATATTAAGGCGTGTCTGCCATTTGTCGGGTTATCTAGCTCACCTTATCTGACACCATTGTGTTTTTATCCTTTGTGGGTGGCTCATTGTGCTGATACTCTCTAAATTCATGTCAGAGAATATTCCCGTTTGAATTTTGACACACTGCAATAGATTTTGGTGTTATCCCATTAGACAGATAGCATCCTCGTCTACGTACGTTGCAGTATATTCTGTGTGCATAGTATCAAGTGATATTTAAACCAGTAAGTATCTTCTTTTTACTACGTGCTTAGGTCTATGTTCAACGCGCATAGCAACATACTGATCCATTCTGTTTTCTGATTCACCATGTCTACGTGCACTGCACTCCTTGCTACACACACAGTATGATATTGGGTTATTCTTCTTTACTAATTCACAGCGTCTACATGCATTACATTTAGCTTCTACAAGCATTGCACCTGTTCTATGCGCCTTACATGAGCTCTTGTGCACATAGCGTCCATTTCTGAAATCTTGATATGCCTCTATCTCTGATCAAAGTGCATAGGTCTTGGTTCAAAGTACATGGATCATTCTTTAACGTACTTAGAGAGTTGAAGAACGTGCATAGCTTAACTGTTCCAATTGTTTTGTTAAATTATCAAAATTCAGAAGTTTTCATGTTAATAAAAATTGATTCAACATTCTCCCCCTTTTTGATGATAGCAAAACATTGAAAGAGTTTGCACTTTCACTCAATCAATGCACTTGTTATTAATATTACTAAAATAATTTTGATCAAGGTTGTTAAGCCTTGTCCAAATGTTAGTGCACAAATTTTATTACATATTAGAGCAATATCAGAGTAATCAAAATCTTGTTAACCTACGCATTTTTCTCCCTCTTTTTGTTATAATAAAAAAATATATAGAAGCATAATCAGAGGGCACAAAAGTGGAGAGAAGAGCAATTATATTAATAGAGTTGACATACATAACAGGTATAAAACTAGAAAGATGAAGCACAGACGATATGGAAAGTGCAAGACGTATGCATGAACAACGATGTGAATCCTTGATATGAGAATCACTGTCGAGAAGTGGAAGGCTAAGAGCTGGAAGTCTGGAGTTCTTTTACGACTGTAGAGAGAACTTGTGCGATGCCTTTCTTAGATAGTTTAGGGGCAACCTCCCTAATGGTTATTCAGATAAGAATTTGGCAATATAAGTCATCAAAAAGAGATTCCAGATCTTTTTCATCATCAGATAATTCAACGACCTCTGGGATCGGAGGCATGCTGACCATTTTTACTTTTTCTTCCGCTACTAGCCTCTCCAAAATTTTGATCCATTTCCGGTGGGCTCGATCGTGAGAAATATCAACAGGATTGATAATAGACTCAGGTTCTGGAATCGGTTGAGGTGGAGGACCTGAGGGAGGAAATGGAAATTCCCATCCGGAAGAGTCACTGGACTTACTTGATTCCGAGCTAGAGGATGATGATGTTGCCTTGAAATCTGGGCCAACAAAGCTATGCATGAATTCTTGTCGCATTTTCTTCAGTTGATCAATGTCTTTGTATATACTGAAGCGACGTTGAGATGAAGAGGGACGAGTTTTGGTTGCTTCAGAATTTTGCTCAGTAGGCACAACATGAGGAATGATAGTGGCAGGTCTAGCTTCTGTTGGTGGGTCCTTAAAAGCATATCGAACCTCTGCAGATGGCAACTTAATGTCAGGTCTAACCTCAGGCAAAGGCACATCAGATGCATTGTGCTTCTCTTCTGCTTGCACAACAGGTTCTTCACGATGTTCCCTTTTTACTGAGATTTCAGATGCACAACCTGTTTGCACTTTAGGGTCAGCTGGTTCCTATGTCATATGCACATCAGATTCAACATGGGATTCCATGAATGGTTCAACAATTGGTTCAGTGGGATGTGCTTTAGCCAGTGCGTTTACAGAGGATGCCTCCTTCATATCAGACCCATTGTCATCAGAAGGGTCAGATTCTTTTGGTTCTTCAACTGTATAGAGTGGGGTCTCGTGAATTTCACCGTTATCAGTGTCAATTTCCACAACTGAAGGAGGTGGAGGATCAACATTCACAGACTCAGAAGATTCAGACGTCGACTCATCAAGATTACCAATATGTTCTTTGTAGAGACGAAGGATGTTCTGTGCTTGCTCAAAGGTCATTTATCATTCCTTTTCTTCCTCAGTTTTCTCGGCTGAAGGCTCTTGACGACTTGGAGTAGGCACTCGAGGAGATGGAGCTGCTGTCTTATCATTTCTAAGACTCTCTAGTGTAGACAAATTTTCTTGAAGCAAATTGATGATTGTTTCAAAATTTACCCTCGTCTCAGCTTGAAAAGCCTTATATATGGCTTTGAATTCTTGAAATTCAAGAACTAAAGCATCAAGTTTAGCAACACTAACATAGGGTTCTTTTCTCTTTTGTGACCCTTCTCTAATTTCAGTTGCAGCTCTATGAGATGCCTCTTCCTCTACTGGTGCCTCAAACCTCTTTTGCAATTTCCTTTTATCCTCAGACATTTTGTGGAGATAAATCATTTCATCAGGGTTTGGTTTTCTTAATTCATCTCTCTTATGAGCCATTACATCTCCTTATTTGATGTAAGGTTGGAAAACATATTCCCTGCCGACTATTCTATACAATCGCATGTTTCTAAGCGATTCATCTCTGATTTTCCTGGATTCCTGAACGTGATAAGCTTCCAAATCGTTCATTGGGACTTTACAGAATTTGAAAATCCTTGAGAGATGACTTGCAAAAGGTATAGTCTCGGCTCTTTGGCGATCTGGTGCCGAAAAGGTTGAAAGATTGGAATTCTTTTGTCTTTCAAGGATCCAATCTACTATAACACATGCAAAATTTACTTGCTCGTCCTTCGTCAGCAAGTATAAGGTAACTTGATCTTGATTCGTCAGTGGAGACTTCCTATGAGACTTTAGCTGTAAAATTTTGGTGAAGGCAGTGTGAACCATCTTCCACTTTACACCAAATTTGTTCTGATTGAGCAATTGTTTCTCGATATTTTCAATTTTCACCACACCAAATTTGTCAAACATATATCTTCTCATTATAGTCGTGTTGACAGCTATGGTGTTTCCCTCCATATCTACATATTGTTTAAGTCCCTTTTCCCATGTTACACGAATTCCTACCATTGGAAGCTTGAAAAGCTTATTCAGAAGTTTCTCATCCACAACAATGTCAATGGCACTTACTCGAATAGAGACTCCAATAGTCTGATAAAACAACATATTGTCTTCGTCATCATTCACCCATTGTCGAGCATTTGCGTAGAATTCCCTTACCAAGTTAGGAAAATAGGGTGAAGCTTCAACACAAAAGTCTCGAATCCCAAAATGTTTGAAGTCGTCTTTAAGATCTAATCCTTGTTCCTTTAAAGATCTGAAATCAAATGATCTTGAGTCTGAAAACTGAACGTTTTGAAGATGCTTGAATAGTTTTTCAGCTTTTGCATCAACAAATCGTGAGGAATCAAACTCTTCCTCAGTGGCAATTCCTTTTTGCTTCTTGGTTTTCTTGGAGGGAGACGAAACTGGAGAAAATATGGGTTGATGGTCTCTGGTCTGCTTGATTCCTTTTGAAGATTCTCCTTCATATGATTTATTTGGTGAATCATGAGCCATTTTCGTGCGAATTTTAGATTTCCATTTTGGCACCATATAAACAGTTGCTGCTATGTGGGCAGAGAGAAATGAAGAATGTACGGTGTTCTTAGGGTTTTGTGTTTTTGGAAAGAGTGGGAAATTTGTGAGTGAATCTGAAATGTAGAAAGTATTAGAGGTGTAAGAAGTTTGAGTTGAGAGAACAGATTTAGCAAAAGTAAAGTTAGGGTTTTGATTTGATCTGAATTGAAGGATATAAAATTAGGTTTTTATAAGGAAAAGAACGTATACGTGCACAGATAAATGTACTGCGTACGTTGTTTAGAAGTTTATAGGGACCTACGTACACAACAACCTGTTCTATGTGCACAGTATATGCATTATTGTCTTTACGCACCTTGTACCATACTATGTAAGTCCTTCCTACGTGCTTTGTACTTAATACAACACACTTAGAGCCATTATTCCTGAAGTTTCATAGTAGATCCCCTTCTCTTCTATGCTCATAGTGTCTCATGCAGCACGCACAGTACAACCCCAAAAAGTTTCAAGTGAACAACCATTCCCTATAACGCACACAGTACACCCTATTGTATACATAGCACTACTCCAAAGATATATTCTGCGTGCGTAGTACCTCTTCAACACACTTAGTAGCTAAACCTGATGTACTCAATTTTTGATAGACCAACAACACCGTGCGTAGTGTCTTCTTTAATACACACAGTACAATTGTAGAAACCATTACTTCCGTACTCAAGCCTTCCAGTTTTAGTGATCTCTTTTTTCATATGGATCATTTTAATGTAAATGTATGCATAAATGTAGATGAACATAAATTATGCACAAATAATCAAAATTCATTCAAATCACACATTCTTATTCTTTTATGGATGGACATAAAGTTCTTTTCATCAAGGGGTTTTGTCAACATATATGCAAGTTGATCAGTTGTGGACACAAACTCAAGTTCAATATCACCTTTGATAACATGGTCACAGATAAAATGATGTTTGATGTCTATGTGTTTTGTCCTTGAGTGCTGTATTGGATTTTTTGAAATATTAATGGCACTAGTGTTATCACACTTAATTGGAACTTTTGAAAATAAAATTTCAAAATCCAAAATTTGTTGCTTGATCCACAAAATCTGAGCTACACAACTACCAATTGCTACATATTCAGATTCAGCAGTGGAGAGTGCAACACAATTATATTTCTTTGAGAACCAAGATACTAGTGCACTACCTAAGAATTGGCAAGTACGAGATGTGCTTTTCCTATCTAATTGGCTTCCTGCATGATCAACATCACTATAGGCAACTAGATCAAAGCAGTTATTTCTTAGATACCATAAGCCTACATTCTTAGTTCCAATTAGATATCTAAAAATTCTTTTTACAACACTTAAGTGAGATTCTTTTGGACAAGATTGAAAATGTGCACATAAACATACACTAAACATGATATATGGTCTACTTGCTGTAAGGTAAAGGAGAGATCCAATCATACCTCTATAAAGCTTTTCATCTCCTCCTTTTCCTTGCTCATCTTTGGTGAGCTTCATTGTAGTGCTCATAGGAGTTGAATCGATTTTAGCGTTTTCCATCCCGTATTTCTTCAACATATCACCGATATATTTGTTTTGATTAATGAAGATGCCACTCTTCATCTGCTTGATTTGCAATCCGAGAAAATGGCTAAGTTCTCCCATCATGCTCATTTCAAACTCTTTTTGCATTATCATTGAAAACTCATCACAAAGAGATTCATTAGTAGCACTGAAAATTATATCATCAACATAAATCTGTACTAAAAGTAAGTGTCCATTTTTGTGCAAAGTAAACAAGGTATTATCAAATTTACCTCTACTGAAACCATTGTGCAACAGAAATTGACTCAATCTTTCATACCAAGCTCGAGGAGCTTGTCTTAATGCATAGAGAGTTTTTTTGAGCTTGTAGACATGGTTTGGATGGTAATGATCTAAAAATCCAGGGGGTTGTTTCACATACACCTCTTCCTCGATGAATCCATTTAGGAATGTGCTTTTTACATCAATTTGAAACAGCTTGAAGTTTCTGAAGCAGACATAGGTACATAATATTCTGATAGCTTCTAATCATGCTACTGGTGTAAAAGATTCTTTGAAATCTATGCCTTCTTCTTGTAAATATCCCTGTACTATAATTCTTGATTTGTTTGTGACTACTTTGCCTTATTCATTCTCTTTGTTCCTGAACACCCATTTTGTTCCAATTATCATCACTTCATCTGGTCTTGGAACTAGTTCACATACTTCATTTCTTTTAAACTGGTTTAGTTCAGCTTGCATGGATAAAGTCCAATATTCATCTTGTAGGGCTTCATCAACTTTATTTTGCACCACTTGAGAAATAAATGCATAGTTTGCAGCATGTTGCATAGCTGATGTAGTGGTGACCCCTATTGACATATCTCTAATGACGAGATCTTTAGTATTGGACTTTGCATATCTCCATTCTTTTGGCAATTCTTTTGCTTTCTCATCCTTGGAGTCATCTTGCTTTGGTTTGTGGATTTCTGCTTGTTGATCAGTGATGGTGAGATCTTTGAGCTTTTTATCAACACCTAAGCTTCCTTCATCATCATCATTAACACTTATGGACATAAGATTGTTAGTTTCATCGAAAATGACATGAACAGATTCATCTACCTTTTCAAGCCTTTTGTTGCAGACTCTATAGGCTTTACTAATGGATGAATATCCAAGGAAAATGTCTTCATCGGATTTGAAGTCAAATTTTCCTAAGGCTTCTTTTCCATTGTTTTGGACATAGCATTTGCAATCGAATGCATGAAAATATGAGATGTTAGGCTGTCTACCCTTCCACAACTCATAAGGAGTGCTTTGGTGTATGGATCGAATATATGCCGTGGGGCCGAGATTGCAAGCGGGGTTAACCGCGTCGGCCCACAAATAATTAGGAAGATTGTTTTCATTAAGCATGGTCTTGGCCATTTATTGTCGAATCATATTCTTTCTTTCAACCACACCATTCTGTTGAGGGGTCCTTAGAGCAGAAAGTTCATGACTAATACCATGCTCCTCACAATAGGTCTTAAATGGATCACATGTAAACTCACCTCATCTATCACTTCTAATGGAAGTAATATCATATCCTTTTTTATTTTGAACATTTTTGCTATATGACTCAAATGCATGAAATGTCTCATTCTTATGAGCAAGAAAGAATAACTAAGTGAATCTAAAAAAAATCATTAATAATGACAAAACAATATGCCTTACCTGTCACGACCATGACCAAAACCACATATACATGAGCATGCTTTGCATACAATATAGATTGATCTGAAGTTGCATATGTTGTCCATATGGTTAGAAAATAATTTGCAATAATTTTGAGAGTAATAAAAGATTTATCGATAGGACAATCAGGATTCAAAAGTTAGACTATTACAAAAGAAGGGTTAATAGGTGATTTCTTAAATACATTAGGACAGGTGTATAAATAATTTAAATTTGGTTCCTGTAATTTTTGGCCTGTTTAGGTGTCAAAAACATAATAAATTGAGCTGATAAGAAGAAGAAATGTGGAACCCCCTGATTGGAC
>CAODLS010259489.1:0-10206 GCA_948243855.1 Flueggea neowawraea
AATATTGTAATTTTGTTAATAATAAATATAATAAAAAATAAAAGTGTATTTATATTATAGGATACTCAAAGTGTAAAGAGAGTAAAATTTGAAGTACAGCTTACTACATAATAATCTGACTTCCATTAATTAATTCATACCATATTTGGCTACTTAGGAAGTAGAGCATATTTAATTGGAGCCTATTTTTAAGTGTACAGGAATAATAATAAATATTTTTATTTCACATAAATATTTTGTGAGTTAATATTTGTGTTAAAAATAAAATTTAAAATATATCTATCATAAAAATTATTTAATTAAATTTTTAAAAATAAGATTTTTTAAAAATAAAATAAATAATAAATTATATAAATATTTAAATTTTAAAAAATATATTTATCAATGAGAAGATATTTGAATATTACAATGCCTAGTGCAATAAATAAGGGGAAAAAAAAGAAAGAAAACAGAAGAGGTAATGTAAATAAGAAAAAAAAATAAAAAGGGAAAAAGAAAAAAAAAAGACAGAAAAGACAAAATCTGAAAGAAAAAAATAAAAAAATACATATTTTAAATATGTAAGGTCACTGCATCTGCTTGATGCGCTATCACCAGTGGAGAGCATCAAAGATTGATGCTCTGCCTTGTGGAAGAGTATCATCCACGTGGATGAAATGCTGGGAATTAAACCCATGTTAGGGTTGTTCTTAGAATAGAAAAATTTTAAATAATGTAAATATTTCTTGTTTTATATGTATTTGATTGAAATTTTAATTTTACGTCAAAGTTTAATAATGTAAGGATAAAAATGGAATTTGAAAAAATATTTTTTTTTTTGAAATCAGAATTTGGCAATATTAAGTAATAATAAATGGTGTAATTTGAAAAAAAATACTATTCTAACATGCTATTTATTGTCAAATAAACATCTTTTACATTTTAGATGCTAAATGTTATTAACATGTCAAATACAAGGGTTACCAACCAAACCGTGCGTATATACGATCAAGTTGGAGTAGTAATGCCCCGTTCATGCATCAAGGCTCCGTGGCCTCTTCTGTGGTTCTGTGCCATGAAACTTTTACATCTTATACAAAGCTTATGGTGGTAAAATTGAGTAAATCTGGTTGCATGTTGTCCTATGGACAGGTAGTCTACCGGCTCAAATTGGCTACCTTAATGATAGTATTATATACAAAGAGAATGAGTTACCTGTGCAGATAGAGTCACCAACACAGCATACATTTACATGCAAGTCTCAAATTCCTGGCGGCACTTTTACTAAAGCAGCAATTATCTGTCACATTTGAAGACAACAAGTTATTAGTATGAGTAACAGTCTTGACAGGAAACTGCCGAAAAATGAAGCCACATTGCGGAGCTGTTACATGAAGAAGCATATTTCAGTTACCAGGGATATCAAGAATCAATCATCAAATTCGACAGGTCATAAATTATGTATCGAATCATGCACTAAATTATCCGAATCAAGCATCCTGCGTTCCAGTCCATGCTGAAGAAAATAAGAAATTATGCAAGTGAAATAAGAAACATGCATTAAAAGTATCCGAATCAAGCACGCCGCTTCCAAAGTTGTTTGTTTGAAAGAACAAGAAATTGTATATGTAATGGTAAAGATATACACATTTTTCTACTCTAGAAATTAAAGAATTTTTAACTATGATTGACAAGTTTGATTCTGCAACAAAGTTCAGAATGGAACAACATATCTAGTGAGAACAAGCTAATCAATACAATTCCTGAATTGAAGTTGCTCGTTCAAAGGGATTATGGAGACATTCACTTAGATATGAAAATGTCCAACATTAGGAATGAAACATCCAAAATCTATGGGCATGTTTAGTTGTGGAACTTTTCCACTAGTTTCTAGAAAATTAGAAAATAGAAATAGAAAATAAAAAATTTGTTCAAAAAGAATTTTTGATTAGTAAGCATATTTTCTAAATGCTTTCAAATTTCAAAAAATAGAAACAAAACACAAAATAGAAAACATAAACATAAAATTATTTTCTCAACTAAACATAACCTATATTTTCTTTTCTTTCTAAATGTTGGATTATTATTAAACAAAATTTTTGCATTAGAGCGTATATGACTAAATCCTAGAAGTGACGAATAAAATGATTGGAAGAATTATTATTTAGAGAAGTATGGTTAAATTGATTTTTAATTGTTATTGTGGTTATTTTGAAAAATATAAGGGAAGTTGGAGTAGGATTACAAAGAAAAAAAAGAAATAATTAAAAAGGACAGATGAGGATCGACACAAGCAAGAAAGGAAAGAAAATAGAAGAGAGAAGGAGATAGAGTAGAAGAAAAGAGGATCCAATCGGCAAATTGAAAGAAGCTCCTTGTTTCTTGTCATTTCCTCTTTCATTTAAGACTAATGATGGCCCGTGAAATTGCCAGAATCCGGCGGCATTGAGGAGAGAAGTTGAGGCTGTTTTCTTAAGATTTTCGGCAAACAGAAGGAATTTGGATGCTAGGTTGACACCATTGAACTCCTCTCATCAAGGCCTACAAACTTGGGTTGGTGGTTGACTTTCCGACAAGATTCCGGTGATCGGTCGACGACACTCCAGCAACTTTCCGACGATGTTTGCTTTCAATTCCAGCAGTGAATTCCAATCATTTAAGACAACTTTTCAGTGGATAAGATGAAATTTGAAGGGAATGAATTAAATTGTGATTATTGTAGATTTATTGAAGAATTAGGGCATGAATTATTACGAATGTTTGTTATTGATGATGAGGATTTAATTGAGAAGTTGGTATGGAGATAATAAATTTGTAAACAATGTGTAGATGCAACTATTGTTAATGAACACATTCAAATGAATCATGCAAACTATAAATGGGTAAAGGAGTAAGAATGGAGTTAAGAAAATAATTAGTGAATGAAAGTAGGTTGGTAGACTGAGGAGGGAAATACAGACTCAATTTGTTTGTGTCTTAGTCCAAAGTTATATGTTCCATTGTTAAATTTGAATTATTAAAGGAATTCAAATCCTTATTTATTTATTCTTTAATTTCATTATACGAGGAAATCTAGTTGCACAACTAGACATTGGGGGTATTTCAACTAACGAAGTCTAGGACTGTTTCTTATTTTGACCAGATGAGTAGACAAATATACAACTTAGGTTATTTCAAATGTATATCTATGTAAGTTTTATGTGAAAAGCATGGATCTTACAAATGTTTATTTTTCTAGAAAAATGGAGCAATAAAGATTATTTTCAGTTGTTTTTAATATCAAATGGCATGTATAATAATGATTTACATGACATTCATATGCTGCATAAAAGCATTGAGATAACAAATATCGAATGAACTAAATAGTTGGTTTGTGATGATATACACCTATAATGAGATATGATGAAAAAATGAATTGTGAGACTGTATTATTGATCATACCTTTGTAATATATTGTATTGTGATCTAACTGAGTGTATCTTGTTAGAGTCCGTGGATTGCAATGCTCGCATACATGCTCTTATTTATCAGCTTTATTCTGATTTGAGTATTGAGATGAGTGGATCTAAAGATCTGCGACAATTGGATAACTAGTTTCGGCTCTGTGACCTTTAGGGTCTCAGTTACTGTTTTAGCCCCTAAGGGTGCCAATAATTTGCCCTTTTGAGCCATGTAGTATTTTTAACTCTTAAGATTGCTAGCTTGATCTTGATCTTGATCTTGACTTGAATGCCAGTTGTGAATTATATTTATTATTTTAGCATCTAAGTAACTGTGAGAACAATTTCAGTGTGTTATAGGTGTACAATAAATGATATTAGAACTTGTTCTTATGACTTTATATATGCAGCATTTAAGCATGTTTAATTGCATTGCATTATGTTTTCATGAACCTAGAGTTTAATAGTTAGCCTAGATGAAATGTTATATAGTAATTGTTATAATCAATATTTGAACAAACTATATTGAATGAGATCAATAAATTGATAGAAGATGATTAAATGTTGGATTGTTGATTTGAATTTTTGGAATACGTATATGCTGGTACGACAACCCTTTTAATGTTTTTTCCTTTTGTTATATATGTGCTTACTCACGAGTTTTATACTCACCTATTTTTCTCCCTCCACAAATTGATAGCAGCTAGAGGTTAATTTTTTTTCATCCCGAAATAATTGTCAAAGTTTTTAGAAGAGGCTAGACCAATAATAGGAGTAGAATCCTTTTCTTTTGGCTAATGTTATTTTGGATCTTGGTCATTTAAAAGGAATACGTAATCGTCTAAAAATATCTAATACTTGGATTATTTTGCTCGATTCTGGATAAAATAATGTAAGGTTCTATGTAAGGAATTATGATGAAAATGACAAGTATTACGGTTTATGTTATGATTGAGTACAAATTGAATTTGACCAAGCAACAGATAAATGAAGTATATTGTCGCTTTACTTGTCAGACCATCAATAGTGGGGCAAAAGGTTGTTTGTTGGCAAACGGTAACGAGGTGGGGCCCATTAATTTTTTTATTTCTTTTCATTAAATTAATTTCTTTTTTATTTAATTCTCTTATTTTTTTTCTTTCCTTTTTTAATCATTTCTTTTATTTTTTTAACCAAGTACTTAAAATTTGACAATATTTTTATTTCACAGTATAATATTTTTAGTATTTTGTTATTAATATTTAGATATTATTATAATTTTTTATTAATAAAATTATATTTTTAAATATTTAATAAATAAATATTATATACTATAATTTTAAAATAATATTTTAACTCAAATATTAACTTACAAAATATTTATATAAAATAAATAAATAAAATAATAAATAAATTGATTGTGAGTCTTCATGAGAGATTTATACATTAAAAAGATGTAATTTATTGAATAAAAATTTAATAAATTATTGACGTAATAAATTTATTAACTCAAAATAAATTAATACATTATAAATATTCTCGCCTTAGTTGTTAGAGATGGGTGTGACAAGGAAGTTGCCGTGCCAAACAGGAGGAAAAAGAAAGAGAAATTCCTACCTAAATGGCAGAGAAAAGACAAACCTGTCCAGGTGTAAATGCCAGACTAGAAATGGCACCACTGCTTCCATATTGCCTTCCCTTGAATCTGGAAAATAAGTGGAATGATTGGACAAACAGAAGAACCAACAAACTCTTATCTGAAGCCCACACTTTTCCAGTTTTATCTGAAAGAAAGTAAACAAGGGGTGAAGAGGAAGACTTACTATTTGGAATATTTTGCAGCGAATTTCCTCTGTCTAAGCTTTCCATCACCTTCCCCTACTCCATCACCTATTGACAAAGTGCACACAGAAGAACATAAAGTCCAAAACAAACGCAAAAACAACAGGAAATACAAGACCCACTGGCGTTTTCTTTAGATAGATAACAAAAGAAAGAACAATCGTATGCTGTACAGAAGAGAACAGTTGAATTTTAGAGTATGATTTTTTTTACTAAAAAAGGTCACTCACTTGCTTACCAAACTAGC
This sequence comes from Flueggea neowawraea, assembly GCA_948243855.1. Classification (NCBI taxonomy): domain Eukaryota; kingdom Viridiplantae; phylum Streptophyta; class Magnoliopsida; order Malpighiales; family Phyllanthaceae; genus Flueggea; species Flueggea neowawraea. The sequence goes on from CAODLS010259489.1 coordinate 5,488, forward strand.
TAGGCTAGCCTTGCAGATAAGTAGCACTACTTGATTCCAACTATGTTAGGTTGACCTCAAAACAAGCAGTGACAAAACTTTATTAATAAACCAAATAAATTACAAAGTACATACTCTAGTGACCTTATCACCGGCCTTAGCCTTGTTAACTAACTCTTTAACCCTATCAAGATGTGCTTCCAGATAGTGGATACCATAAGGAACAAACATAGCAAAGTTTGACAACCAATCTGCTACTCTGTTACATTCACATAATACATGCCTATAAGAAACATCCCACTCTCTATCTAGAAGGGTTCTAATAGCATTAATAAGTGGCAAGTTTTGTTGTGCACTTCCTTCTCTACGCGTCTAACATGTTGACTGCAATCAAGCTATCACTTTCCAGTTGAATTTTGCGCCAACCTTTAATCCAAGCCAAATTGAGACCGTGATAAATCCCCCACAGCTCCGCTGTGATAACAGAACAATTCCCAATATTCATTGTGAATCCACCAATCCAATCACCAACAACGTTCCAAAAGACTCCACCAGCAGCAACACTTCGAGAGGATTGCATTACAACACCATCAGTATTAATCTTCACAACACCCTGCTCAGGCCTCGCCCATCCAATTTGTTTCTTTACTCTAATCCAGTACATAACAGAATCCTGCAATAAAATAAAAGCCTTAAAATATTGTTCAGCTAAAATTTTGGCCCTTAGACTCATTCGAGTTTGATATTTTTGTTGGAATATTCTATCATTTCGACATTTCCAAAGCAACCAAAATGTAACACCAAACACAACATTCCATGGAGTTTCTTCAAAGTCAGTATAGACATCTTCAAGGTTTTGTATCATCCACTCTATTGGGTTTCTTGAGAAGAAACCAGTCCTTCTTTGCACTGGTGTTATCTCTTCCCAAACCGTTTACGCTATGACATAGTCCCTTAGTGGGTGCCACCAATTTTCAATCACATCCTGACATTCATCACACATGGGGTCTATAGCAACGTGCCTGCTAACACGTTTAGCATTTGTTAGTAAAGCATTATTAAAAACACCCTAATGTGTTGGGGGACTTTTGAATCCACATATTAATTTCTGTATCGCGTCGCGTTGGTTCCATTTCCCAGCACAAATAATGTTATGCGAAGATGTTGTAGTGAAACATCCAGAGCTAGTCTCCTTCCAAAAAAACTTCATCATGGCCTGCACCTTCAGATGGCGACATCATACATGCAATCGACAAATAGCTACTGTTAGGGAGAAAATCAAAAAATTCATCAAATTTTCACTTGGAATTCAAGACTATTTAATGACATTCATAAGCATACAATGCAACAAAATAAACAAAAATTTTTGTCTAGAATTTCACCAAGGATCCATGCATATCAACATATACAATTAGGGTTAGGATGTCTACCTTAGATCCAAAGCTCTCTTATGTTCGAACAGATGGAATGTTGGAGTAGCTTTCAGTATAAAACCCGAACCACTCTTTGTGTCAAAATGCCTTTGCGCGAACGTGTCTAGAGGTATCCACACGAACAAACTTTCTTCTTTGGATTAGAGAAGTGTACTAGCACTTCTTTAGAATCTCTATTCTAAAAGCTCACAAATAAGTTTTCTCTCTTTGTTTGTGACATTCAGTAATTTGGTTTTGCCTTAATAGAATAGCAAGGAGTGCTACCTATTTATAGGCATATGATGAAACCTAAATAGGTGCACTAGGGAGGCCGAATTTTCCTTTGCTTGCCCTCCAAGAATTCAGTCTCTTCCTATTCTAGAAGGAGTGTGTTGAATTTCTATTTAGTCATACTAGGGTTTATCTTTCTTGTCCCACGAGAACAAACACTTCCTAATTAAATTTGTCACATGCATATTAGGGTTTTATTTTCCTTGTCACACAAGAATAAAACTCCTAATTAGTTAGTGCATGTGCCAAATTCATATTTGTCAAACAAGGAAAATGACTCCTAAAAAATAGGAGAGGTGGTGTATGCCGAATTTCTTCCTCCTAATTATGATGAGTGTGCCGAATTTTCTCACTCCTAATTAGGTTCATTCAATGTTGGCAATTAGCCTAAAATTAATTTAAAATCTATAAATCATAATTGGTATCTAGCAAGAAATTATGATTACCCAAATTGAAATGAATGTCAATTACGAATCAACATAACCTAATTACAACCTTATACAACCCTTTGTCTCTCGATATTAGAATTAGCATAAGGCATGGAACGGGTCACCCTTATTTATGCTAAAACATTTCCTTGATCTATAAGTGATCCTGACTAAGTCAAAAAAATGAAACACTTATCACTCTATTTGGGTATGGCCACACACCACTCAGTTTCACTAATCAAGTGGCCATTGATATCTTCTCTCTCTTCGAGAGTGGCAATTCCTTCACTTCACTCATATTTCTTAGCATGACTCATGGCATACCTAATCATGCACATACTTGTTGCTCATTACAAATAACGTTAGATGTATGTCAAAGTACACGAGAAATCACGCAAGAATCCATAGTGATTTCAGGTCGAGAGATTCAAGTATAAGCGTTGTATGAGAAATACTTATGACCTTTCAACCATGTAGTATTCTCATAAGCAGATCGATCCAAAACACTATTCTCTAACATGTTCTATGTTCTCTGATTGATATTTCATATCCTATGACCAGTAAAACATAATCATCTCATTGAGTACATATTAGTCTTAGTTTATTGTCATTTCCATGACAATAATCGACTAAGGATATTTAGAATAGTATTCTTTTATACTTCAAGGTTTTACTATCCAAATCACATATTTGATAACTTAAGCAGAATCATTATTCATAGATGTTTTATCCAATTAAACATGCACAGGAATAATAATGAGATAAAATAATGCCTCATATATATATATATATATATATATATATATATATAATACAATCTGTATATAATACATTTAGTGCTACGGCTTACACTAACAGGAATACCGGATGAACAGAAGCAAATTGGGGTGGGAGTGCCAACTCATAAGCCACGACCCCTACTTGGCCGATAACCTCAAATGGACAAATGTATCTCGGGCTCAACTTGCCCTTCTTCCCAAATCTCATAACGCCCTTCATTGGTGATACTTTGAGAAATATATGGTCACCAACCGCAAACTCTAAATGTTTACGCTTTGCATCAGCGTAACTCTTCTGACGATTATGAGCAGTTTGGATCTTCTGCTGAATCAGCCTGACTTTCTCAGTAGTCTCTAAAATAAGATCTGGCCCTAGTGGCTCCCTCTCACTAGCCTAGGCCCAACACAATGGAGATCTACATCTCTGGCCATACAACGCCTCGTATGGTGTCATCCCAATACTTTAATGGTACGGGTTGTTGTACGCAAACTCCATTAGAGGAAAATGAGAATCCCAACTCCCTGCAAAATCCACAACACACACTCTCAACATGTCCTCCAAGGTCTAAATCGTGCTCTCAGAATGACCATCAGTCTGACGATGAAAATCTGAGTTGAAATCCAATTGAGTGCCTAACTCTTCTTACATTTTACGCCAAAATTGCGAAGTGAACTGAGGTCTTCTGTCTAACAAGATAGAGACTGACACACCATGCAAACACGCAATCTTGTCAACATATACCTTAGCTAGGCATGCCACTCCCTATGTCATCTTAACCAGGAGAAAATGTGCTGACTTGGTCAATCGATCAATGATAACCCAGATGGAATCATATCCCGAAGATGTCCTTGAAAATCCAACTATAAAGTCTATGGTGATGCGATCCCACTTCCACTCCGAAACACGTAACTGTTGCATCAATCTAGAAGGACATTGATGATCGAACTTAACTTGTTGACACGTCAATCATCGGGTGACAAACTCACTGATGTCCTTCTTCACCCCTGGCCACCAATAGGTCTTTCAAAGATCCTGATACATCTTAACATACCCTGGGTGTACAAAATATGTAGAGTTGTGACCCTCGGTCATAATCTCCTCGCACAACCCATCATAAGATGGTACGCACATTCTCAACCCAAACCAAAGGACTCTAGAATCATCCACATTAAACCCTGGTACACCAGATGATCTAACTTTATTGACCAGACCCCGCATCTAGGAATCCTCCTTCTGAGCCTCTCGGATCCGATCTAGGAAAATAGGTCTTGTCTCAACGTAACCAAGCAAAGCACCTGAACCATCGAATTGTAACTCAACTCTAGACTCCATTAGACGCTGTCATTCAGACACTGCAGGATGTCTCTCCATGAAGATATGAGCGAAGCTACCCACTGACTTTCTACTTAGAGCATCGGCCACCACATTAGCCTTGCCAGGATGATATGATATGGTGCAATCATAATTCTTCAGCAACTCTAGCCAACGTCTTTGTCACAGATTCAGGTCTCGCTGCCCAAAAATGTACCTTAGACTCTTATTATCTATGAAGATCTCAAAAGCCTCTTCGTACAGGTAATGCCTCTAAATCTTGAGTGCGAACATCGTTGTTGCTAACTCTAAGTCATGCGTTAGGTAGTTCTTTTCATGCCTCTTAAGTTTTCTCGATGCATAGGCGATTACTTTACCATGTTGCATCAATACACAACCTAGGCCAACTCTCGATGCATTGCAATGCACCAAAAAACCTCTAGAACCCGATGGTAACACCAACAATGGTGCACCCGTCAGACACTTCTTTAGTTTCTAAAACCCATCCTCACACCTAT
>CAODLS010259544.1:0-10143 GCA_948243855.1 Flueggea neowawraea
TGAATATAATTAAAACATGATTAATATCAATTCTAAATAATAGTTCAAATAAAATCGTTAAACATTATTTAACCGATACAAGTCCATAACCCACTAATCGGTGTTGAGCAACTAACATAATAGAACCTGGCCCGAACAATACACCAAACTACTGCTATCAAGATCACCTGAAAAGTGAAGTAGAATAAAGACAAGAAAAATAAAAAGGGTCAGATTCCCTAGTGAGCGGATAACACAATAGAGCGACACCAGCTCCTCAAAATGATTTGAAAACATTTTCGAAAACTACCACATGCACGTATATATATATATACACGCACACACACACACACACACACACATACTCGTATATATAGATAATTTAGTTCAAAATCCACTTTTCAATCCTTTGCATACAGAGCAGATAATAGACAGTTACTGAGATTTATTAAATAGAGAACTTAAATAAAATATTATTTTTTTCCAAAATCCAAAATTTCCCAAGGGTTTTCATTTCAATTTTTTTTTTGAAATTCATGTTCACTTTCGAAAATATTTCAGAGAAAAGTACTCAAATACTTTTAGAGATAAATACTCAATTTATTTCAAAGATACATTCTAAATTTATTTTCAGAGTTAAATACCGAAGTATTTTCCGAGATAAATACCAAGATATTTTCAAAGAACAAATACCGAAGTATTCTTCAAAGATAGTTCCAAAACATTTTCAAAGAATAGTTCAAAACATTTTCAGCCAGAGACCAAAGATCATGTTCATAGAGTTAACCGAATTCGGTAATAGCCACTTAGGCGAAGATTAGCCACTAAGGTAGACATTAACCACTAAGACACCATGGTATAGTCACAAAGGCAAGTATAGGCCATTGAAGGCACAAGTATAGCCACACTGGCAAATGATACAACTCCAACATATCAGGGCTATGATATCTTGTAGCTGGGTGTCTCAAAACAAAACGTTTTCACCAAAACATTTCAATATATATTCAAAACATTCAAATAGGTAGCATATTGAATGAACACATCATTTTTCTAAAAATAATAACAAACTTTCAGACAAAATATTTATTACAAAAATATTTAGTATTCAGAAACAATAATTATTTCAAATAAAATATTCACTTTGGAATATATTGACAAAAGACAAAACGTTCATTTCAGAAGTCACAATAAATATTAAACTTAATATTTATTTCCAAAGCCAAAAACATTTTTAGAGAAAACTGAGTTTCCACAATAGAGGTTTTCACGTATACAGAATTTTAGGAATTCCAATCCTTTAATTATTTTAAATTTCATACTAAGTTCAACACAACAAAAATATATACGGAATTTGAAGGACATAGCCTACGTATCTAAAGTGCTACCACACTCACCTGGACGCCGAGCAAATAATCCCAAGCACGGTCCACCGGTGAATGACTGGTCACCTCCGAAGTCCAACCGAGCTGAATACAGAATTCATTATACAAACATGAGACATGGTAACTGTGGCATTACAGAGTATGCATGCAATGCAAATATTCGTCCTAACCCACGAGGAATGAAAATCCTAATGTGAATGAAAATCTATCATTCGTCTAAAAAATTGAAATTTACGTAAAATTACAGTTTAGTCCTTGACCGATGTAAAATTATGTTTCAGTCCCCAATTTTTCAAAATTTACTAATCAGTCATCAAAATATTCTCAAACTACCAAATAGTCCTTCAAGTAGTCAGAATTCTCAAATTAGTCCTCTAACTCTTAAAAATTTCAAATCAATCCCAAAAATGCTACATATAAGATTTGGTCTTCAATATACTCAAAATTATGTAAAATTATAGTTTTGGTCCTTTCGACAGAAAACTACACCAAATGGTCCCTAATCCCGAACCAAGCATAACCCAATGTTTTCAACCATCCAAATCGACTCAAAATAATCCCTAGAACCCAAATCTAATATCCATTTTGTCCAAAACATCCTCAAACGTCCCGAATGTGTCCTCAAAGTTTCGGACCGAATTACCCTTCTATCAAAAACTATCCAAAACTCCATTTCTAACCTACATTCATGTTCTTCAACTCAAACCCGTTAAAACCCAACAAAAATCCATCCAAAATCCATCAAAAATCACTCCTAAAATCTCAATAAAGCTCCAGTGGAAACCCATTAAATATTCAAGAAAATAACACAATAAAAGAGGAGACAGAAAGAGGCATTTACCTTGGATTGCTAGTAGGATTGAGGAGGAAGATAGAGAAACGAAAGAGAGAGGCAGAATCAAGAGAGAGAGTCGGAAGAGAAGGAGAGAAATTGTTCTATTTTGAGAGGAAGAAAAACACGAAAAAGAGGGAAAGAAAATGAGATATGGGGCTGCTGGGTTTAAAGCAAAACAACGTCGTTTCGTTCCTTCAAATTCGGCTCCCACAGAGGCAAACGACAGGGCATCTGATGACTCGAAAAAATGACATGTCGTTTCCATTACTAACCTGGCACACACACACGAACAACCAACCTCAAGCGCGGACGACATCAACCTCACGCGTTGTCGGGGAATGGTGTTACTAGTTGTGATCATTTATTTTTCCTTTCTTGTATGCTTGGTGTGACCCATATATAAATCTCTTATATTCATTCATTTGGAGCTATTGATTGTGTGCCTTATGTTCATAATCTACTTGTGCTCTATTGGAAGAGATTGATTCATATGGTGTCCCGATGCATAGTCCGAAGTACTAGAATCGATGCAACGACACCAAAAATTTGACCAGCTTCTAGCAAGCGTACTAGAATCGATGTAGTAATAAAACCCTTAGAGTATTCATTCGGTGTCGAATCCACAGGGAATGTGTACTAGTTAATGATTGAAAAGCAAATGAAAGCAATATAAACCGAGATTTTGAGTTGAATTGGGTTTGATTTTAAAAACATAAAATGCAATAACAAAATAAATAAAAGCATTTGGATAAATGAGATGCTAGAAAATACTTCTTTTTTACCAAATAAATGAAATGGGTTTTGGGATTGAGTGTTCTCTCCTCAAGACTAACTCAAGGTCTCTCTTGAGGTCACTCAAGTCGTACATGCACTTCCTAGGAGGGTTCTTTCGACCTCACCTAGCCAAGTTAGGCCCATTAGGTCCTTTGGGGAATTTTATCGAACACCTTGTAGGCATAGATATATCTCTATCCTAAACCACACAAGTTTAATACAAGTCGACCTTTCCTAGTCTTCATCTTTCGATCCATCAACTAGGATTATCAAAACTACTATCAAGGTGATCAAGCTCAACGATAGTCAATTAAAACAAGCCATTAAATCAAATCCATGGGCAACCTTTAAATATGGAAATAAGGAACATTCAAAAAAATCTATAAATATAGAAAATAAGGCTCATAAATCAAAACCCTTTCATAAATATAAAAATTATCCATCAAAACATAGAACTCAAAATCCAAACATAAAACCTAAACTACCATTGCTTTAAAAAAAAATAAAGCCAAACTAACCTTGAAAGGGAAACAACATCACCAAAATAAAAATAATAAATAGAGAACAAAATATGAGGGGGTTTCCTTTCTAAGACCATAGATCTCTTCAAGGAACCCCTTTCTCTCCCTTCTCGAATCCTCTTTCTCTCTCTAAGCTTTTTGGTGAACTGTTTCTTCTTTCCAAGGATCCCTAAAATGATGTTGAAAAGGTGTATTTATAGCCATCTTGGTCCCCACAAACCCTAGCAAAAGTCTCCAAAAAATGCCATTGAGTTGTGCTTTGGTCCCTATAAGTCTAATTGCTTTTCGACGCTTTCTCTCTCCTTAATGTCGCATTGCATCGCCGTGCAAGATGGATGGCACGACCGTGCAAGTGTCACGTGTATGGTCATGCAAGTCTGGGTTAGGCGTGCCCACGGTCAACAGCATGACCATGCAACATCTCTGCTTCATGAAATCTTCATTTTCTTCATCTTTTCATGGGTTTTCTTGAAGCCTTTCCATTTTGCATCCCTTTTTCACCTTTTTCCACTCATTTCTCACTCATTTTCATGCAATTCATTCACCCTACAATAAACATAAAGGATAGTAAATTCGTGCACAATTAAACACATTTAGGGCCAAAATACAATAGATTTATGCTTGAATTAATAGGTATATTCAGTATACATCAACGACGTCGTTTCTGTTTGTTCAAAACGGCGTCATTTCATTCCTTCAAATTTGGCTCCCATAGATGCTAACGACAGGGCGTCTGATGACTCAAAAAAATGAGATATCGTTTCCATAACTAACCCAACACACACACACAGACACACACACACACACACACAAACAACCAACCTTACGCGCGGATGACAGCAAACTGAAACGATGCGTAGTTTGGTTCAAATGTGCAGACGGCTTGTAGTTCATTTCTCTATTTCTTTTCTTCCATTTTTCTTTCTTTTTCCAATTGCAACCAATTTTCACTCAATTTAACTCCCCAATACACTTTAAAAATTCTATTAACACCAACAAAAATTTAACACTCTAAAATATCATTAATTTATTTAATTAATATTTCAAATAAAAAAATAATCTGTCAAAAATAATTAATTCGAAAAAAATTTCAATAGAAAATTACTGGAATAATGTGGAAAAATCAAGTTATTACAAAGCCAGATGCGTTTACTCGAGTAACGCCCTATTTTTGGCTTACTCGAGTAAGCCATATGTTTACTCGAGTAAGACCCTGCCCAAATTTTCCAAATCTTGACCAAACTCGATTTCACCGATATAAATAGATACCCAACACCCACATTGACTCTATTAAACCCCCTGAACACAAATCTAGAGTCAAAACCATCAAAACAACTCGAAATGGCCCTAGATCGACCAAAAACGAATGGATTCCAAACCCACTGACTAACATGCTCGATTTGTGTGATTCCAGGCCTACACTAAGTGTTAATAGACTCCCAAAGTCCCAAAATCGCAACCCATAACACCCATTCCAATACAAACATCCTAAATCCGAACCTATAAGCATTTGTTCAAAACCCCAATATGAATAATCGTTCCAAATGAGAGAATAAAAGGTAAAGAAGTGCAATCTTACCTCAAAGGACGTTTAGGAAGGAAAAAGATCCAACCGAAGTTGCTTCTGGATGAAATGGGATTGATTTGAGTGAGAAAAGACAGAATCAAACCGAAAGAGTTGTGTGGGGGTATATATAGACCCTTGCCTAAAACGACACCATTTCGTGCGAAGAGTGCATAACTCACTCAAGTGACATTCCATCTCACTCGAGTGACACACCCTTTACTCAAGTGACACAAATGGTTGCTCGAGTAACACATCCTAGGTGTTCATCATGTTCATCCCGAAACAAGGCTCACTCGAGTAACCAAGTGGCTTACTCGAGTAATCCATGGCCAATGTCACTCAAGTAACACATAACAACTTACTCGAGTAACCCAACTCAAAATCATAAATCACCCACTCAACATTCCAATCGATCGAGATCGAATCGGGGCTAAACTGGAAGCTGCACATAATTGTATCGGAATCCAACGGGGTATTATATCTAAGTAGAGTATACATAATTATCAATTATGTTATTATTAAACATCAATTATAGTTATTTGTACGTTGTTTGTTTCTCCAAAAGGAGAACTTTCAATATACATTATTGTTGTATGGTGTTTGAATCTATACTATTAATGAGCATTTGACGCTTTGTAGTAATGGGTGATGTTGCCCTTCATTTGCTATATATGTCTATGATTAAGTTTAGTGGGCTTATTTTCATATAATGGTCCAAACAAATTCAATTTCACTTGGCTATCTTGAATCTTGATTTGACACTTATGATTGAAAAACTCGCTGCTATTACTTCCATTAGCAGCGTTAATGAACGATCCATCCATGATGCTTGGAAAAGATCAAATAAACTTAGCTTAATTTTTATGTGAATGACTATAACTATCAACATTAAGGCTATAATTTCTAATTCCAAAATGTTATGGAATACTTCAAGTTTGTGGAGAACATCTATCAATCGGAAAGTACTAATAAGTCACGTGATAGAACATTAATGATTGTGTTAACGACTATTAAGTTTGATGGTTCTTGTTCCATACATGAACATGTGACTAAAATAATCACTACAATAGAAAAATTGAAGTGCATGAGAATGGAAATGGAAGAAAAAAATCCTTGAGTAGTTTATCATAAACTCATTACCTTCTACATATGGAACATTCCAAATGAGTTATAATACTATAAAGGATGAATTGAGTGTGAATAAATTACACATTATCCTTATTCAAGAGAAAATGAGACTTAAGAAACGAGGTATCCATTCTATTAATATCATGGGGCAAAATAGAGCTAGTAAGACGATAGAGAAGGGTGTCCAAAAAACACATAAACTTAATGGGGTATCTACTTCAATCCAAAAAAACAAACTGAAAGGTGTGAAGTGTCATTTTTGCAAAACGTTTGGACACTTCTAGAATAATTGCCCAAAACGAAGGCATGGTTCGAAAACAAGTGTAAGACTAGTGCTTTTGTATGTTTAAAAACAAATTTGCATAAGTTCCTTCTAATACTTGGTGGATTGATTCTGGATGTACCTCTTATGTTACTAACATGATGCAGGGATTTCGTACGACCCAAACTATAACACCTAGCCAGTTTTTGACTAGGTTCTCTGTAGCATTCCTTTCAACTTCGATTTGATCCTTGGGCATTTGGAGTGTTGATTGATGATTAAATGTTGGTGATTAATGATGATATTTTACAAGTTTAGGTGTTGTTGAACCCCTAAAATAATGTGTAACTCCAGTAATCAATGAGAGTTACTCGAGTGATTTGGGGTCTGGATAACTCAAGTAAGACACTTCGGGTTACTTGAGTTGTTTAACACTTATATTACTTGAGTAAACCACTTCTGTTACTCGAGTTAGACAAGGCTCAACTAACTCGAGTAAGCCCTTGTGTAACTCAAGTTAATCGTGCTTTCAAGATCACCTCTGGGAAAATTTAACTCGATTAAGCGAAGGGGTAACTCGAATTAGCCATGTTAAATGCTGAAATGGTGGGTTTTGGTCTAGGGGTCTTTATAAACCCCCAAACTCGACCCTCTCTGCTTTCACACTCCATTTTCACTTTCCAACACTTAGAATTCTTCCAAATCTCTTCCACATTGCCTCTCGTTGGTTCCTTAATGTTTCTAAAGGTAAGATTTCACTTCCAACACTCTCTTTCCTTCCATTTTGTGCATTGATTTGGCTAGATTCTTTGAAGAACGTTTTTTAAAATTTGTGGCTAGGGTTTTGGATTTGGTAAAATCTGTCCAAATAGGAGTTAAAGCTTGTTATATTATGATAGATCAAGGCTAGAAATGCATGAATCAAGCTTGGGTTTTAGAGATTTGATGAGTTTTTGATGTGGGTTAGGGTTTGGCCAAATTGTGAAGTTTTGTGATGATTTGAGTTTATTTGGTGGAATTGGTTATAGATTCATGTTTAGGAGGATGATTTGAGGTAATGTAGGTGATTTGGAATGTCGGGTCTCGGGTTGCAATTTTTGGAAGATTTTTCTATCGCAAGGACTAAAACTAAAATTTTCTAGAGATTTAAGTTTGCTTTGTTATTTTGAGTAATTGGTTAGTGATTTGCATTTTTTGGAAAGTTAGAGTGAAGTTGTAATTTTTCAAAAGCTGGATTACTGATCTATAATTTTTAGAAAGTTTGGGGACTAACCTGTAAATTCCTGAGGTCGTAGGGACTAAAGTGAAATTTGGAGAAAATATAGGAACTAAACTATAATTTTAAATCGAGGTTTGATTTTCAACGAGAGTGTTAGATGTTTGTTCGCAATAGGATTTTCAGTGTCGATTTGAGTTTGGGTCTGCATTTGCATATCATGCATTCAGTACTACCACAATACTAATATCACATTTTGACTTTGTTTGATATATTTATTTTCAGCTTTGTGTTCATGCCAGAGAGACCAGTCGTCTACCAGTGTGGAGTGACTGGACCATTGACATCCAGGTGAGTGGTATGATAGCTTTAGACACATAGATTTTGTCTTCCCAAATTATATTTTTTATGTGATTTGATTTGCCATGTACTACGGACTAATTAAGGATTGGAAATTCTTACAAAAATTGATTATTTGTAATAAGGAATAAAATTATCTGTATAAGCTAAGATAAGATCAATATCTGTATAAATATCAGTATCAATATAAATATTAGTATCAGTACTAATTTCAGTATCAATATTATTAATCTATTTTGCATGCTTGCTTGTGATCAATATATTATATATATTCTATTGATTTGGGACATTCAGCTATAGAGAAACATAGCATTTGGTTTACTAATGGATAGTCAAAGCCTAGTTACTAGGGTTGGTGGTAACACTGCGTGTCCAGTATCATGTGGCACACTGTCCACATTAGTTAGTCAGATTAGGGAATTTATCAGTTCAGCTCCGTCCCTGTCTGATACTTAGTTTGGCATATATCATATATGTATGTTGTGTTACTGAGGGTGCAAACGTTTTTAGAAATATTTTCGAAACTATATAAATATGTATACGTGTGTATATTACAAGTATACATGCACGTGATATTTTCGAAACATTTTCAAAACGGTTTATATGAGCCCTAAAGGCAATCTCGAGTGTTGTCCCTCACTGAGTTTTACTGTAATATCCCGCTTATTTTAGCCAAAATCTCGTAGTATTCCGAAGTGATTTCGAGTTGGGATGTTGACCTTTGAATTTGAGGGTTGTGCTGTGTGTGTTTTGCACGTTGGAGGTCATATACACTTAGTACAGGGTACTGTGCACGTATTAAAGGCCTAAAACTTGACCGTGAATGTGCGTTGAGTGCAACGTACACTGGAGATCATCTACGTACACAGTACTGAGTAATATGCACATAAACAGGGATGAGTCGGCCGGGAGCCTTGTTTGGACTGTGTGTATTGTATGGGTTGTTGTGCACATTGATCATCATTTGGATGTGGCCCGTGAGCACGATGATGCCTTCTATGCACACAACGAGGGTATAATGCATGTAGATTGTAGATCTGAATGAGGGGCTTCAGATCTGCTATCTACGTACATTGTGTGGGATGCTATCCATGTAGAGTGCGATTCTACATACACAGAACCCCTACTATACACGTAGATGTGTTCTTTATGGGCGACTGTGATTGAAACACAACATGTCAGCCCGTGAGCCTATAAATACCCCTACCTACAATTCCTTCGGTCACAACTCATCTCAACCACCAGAGCACTTTCTCATTTACTTCCCTGTAATTTTCTTTGTTTCTCCTTACTTCTACAACAGATCTAGAGGTAAGAATCATCCATTAATCTCTTCTTTTCTTTAGTTTGCGTTGCATTTAGGCATTCTAGGGTTCCGACCGAACTTGGGATTTGGTTCAGATCTTTCCATGTCTGATGGAATACGAGTTAATGGGAGTTATATTATGGTTGTTTAAGACCAGTAGCTTGAAGCTTAAGCATCGATTTCATGGGATTTGGTGTTTGAACCAAATGGGTTTCTCTACAACTAGAGTTTCGGGTTTTACTGAATTTCTTGTAAAATCCGGTGTTGTTTCTGATGTATCTTGATACATGAGTTAGAACTTCACAGATTTGAGCTAGGTTAAGAGATTTGATTAGTTATTTGGCATGGGTCTTAGAAGTCTGAGATTCATAGTTGAGATTTAGAAATATTTTTGAGTTTGTTTGTGGATTTGGAGGACGAATCCATGTTCAAGAGATTGATTTGAGTTATGAGTATGCTTGGTTCCGTTAGGGACCGATTGGAGCATGATCTTGGCTCGAAAGTGATGGATTCACTTTCGTTTGTTTATGCGACTTTGAGAGTTTGCATTTGCATTTCATATCATGCATTTGGTATTTTCCATAGTACTGCATTGTGATATTTGTGATGTGTTATGTGTACAACTTCCTGTCCTTGCCAGCGAGATCAGCCACCGACAAGTGGGACTTTACTGGTACTTTGGCTTGGATTGCCAGGTGAGTGAATAACAACTTCAAACACATTAGTTGTATCTCAAACTCTATTTACTTGTTTTTGATATGTTGGATATATGTATCCGAAAATGACTAATCTAAAGGATTGACTGAGATGAAA
>CAODLS010259583.1:0-15151 GCA_948243855.1 Flueggea neowawraea
ATTGTAACCACAGTATTCATCTACTACAAGTGAGGGCATCTAATAAAATTTAATGAGTTTTTTTCTTCTAATTTTGTTTAAAATTATGTGATGTAATTACTAGTAGAATAGTTAATTTGTTTGAAAATTATTAAAAAAAAATTTGGAATAAAATGTATTATTGGTATTATAGTTAATTATTGAATATAACAAAATTTACAAACCGAAAAAAATTGACGAAATAAAATAACGGATTAAAAACAAAATTTTGAAAAAGAAAAGAAAAGAGGGAACCGAACCGGTGGTTGAACCAGTCAAACCGGTCAAAATCAGAACCAAACCGAACCGAATGTTGAACCGCTCAATACCAGTTAAAACTAGAACTGAAACCAAATCAAACCATTGAAACCACAGTTTGATTTCAGTTCTCATATTTCACAAATCGAAACCACCGGTTCCCGAACATGTTTACTAGATCGATGAAGTATAAATGCTAATTTTTTTAAAAAAAATTGATAAGTAAAACATTCTTACACAGGAGCTGCCGAATGAGGGCTGACAAGCAATAGAAAATCTGGAAGCCGAAAGGCAGAATATAAAACGTGGGGTGGGCTACAAAAGGACAAAATTGCCACGTTGGATAAAACGAAATTAGAGTTATATACTGTGGTGGGGTCCACATATTTTTGGCATAGACGGTTCCCTACACGGCTTCTCCCAATCCCATGTCACTCTCAAGCTTTGAACCGTCCACTCACTCATTTGACCAATACGATCACTCTCCTCCACATTGACTGATATACCCTTCCCTTAATTTTGGTTTTTAAGTATATGTTCACATAAAAAATTATTATTTTGAGATGTTAAATTGTCTCTGTAGATAGCATTTTTTATTTAAACGAATTGTTTCATGTATAGAAATAAATATAGTGTACTTATAAAAAAATAAATTTAGTGTAAAATCAAAAGAAAAATTAAAGGTATATTTGACCATTAAATGCTTGCTAAAAATAAATAACTTTTTGAGATTTATCAAAAAAATATTATATTTTAATTGAATAAATTTATTATTGTTCTTCTAAATTAAAAACCTTTTATCTACAAAAAAGATTATTGATTCATGCATGCTTAGATTAAATAAAAAAAAGTCATACTATTAGGAGTTTAATTTAATAAATCACAAAAATACAAGCTTAAAAGCAAACTGAATTGAAATATTTCATCTTAATTAATTCTATGTATGTAAAAATTCAAACTAATAGAATTTAAAATAGAGAATTGAGTTGAACAATTTAATTATGCTAAATTTAAAGGTACTAATTAAACTAAAACGGCATATTGAAAAGGGCAATAATGCCATTGAAGGAGAATTCTTCTAATAAAAAAAGTTAAAACAAGAGAAGAATAAAAATAGAAGAAGATAAGCTGCGGGTTGAGTCCGCAAAATCCAACCGTGGGACCTCCGTGTTGCAACCTGCACAATCACCTCCCTACCTTGTATTAACCACCCAGCCACCGTAATAACCCACGCTCTATCTATCCATAACTCTCTCATCATCTCCCACTTCTTCCCGAATAAACAAAACAACCGCTTTAGTTTCTCCACAACCACCCACCACCACCACCGCCACCATGTCTAGTTACTACTACCTTCCGCCTCAATCTCAGTCTATAAGATCAACCAAGAAAAGTTGCAGAAATGGGTTCCGAAGGAGGTGTGTTTTGATGGTGAAGCAACAAAAGACTCGCTTTTACATTCTTGGCAGGTGCATCTCCATACTTTTGTGTTGGCAAGACCACGCCATAGGCGATTGAGAGTTGAGCTTGGTATCTGACTAATTCGAATTCGAATTTCAACCTTTGGTGAATTTGTACTATTCCATCACAGCCCTCAGTTTAAAATTGGAAGGGTAGGTGTTTTGCAGGGTTTTTATGGCCGTGAAGATTATATTTACGGAAACTTGGCATGATTCTGCTCGGAATTTGGTGTCAAAGGATCAAACGACAAATTTCCTCTCTTTAATTGGACTTATCTTGTAGAAGTTTGTAGTTTTGTAGGGCATGGTAATTGGTACATGTATACAGTCAAATCAGGGATGTAAATATATACAAAGAGAATAAAATGGGAGTTTGAAATGAAGAGCAATTAACGAATGTGTTTTTCTCTGTTTTCTTTTGCCCTATTTTGGTTAATTAAGTTCTGGTCAATCTCTGTTACATATTGAATCTATCACACAGCCATATTGTGAAATTGCGTATGTATAACAGCAATAACACTGAATTAACACGTCTTTCCGTTAAAAGGCACAGTTCATATCAGTACCATGAAGAAAAATGATCACTTTTATTTATATTGTGACTATTTATTAAGTAGAAAATTACATTCAAAGAGTTAAACAAATGATAATAGCAACAATAATTCTTTTTATACGAGTCCTGGTATTCTGTAGTTGCATCTGCTATCCAAAATGTTATATCATATAAAGAATATCAATACTCGTAAAAGAAACAAAAGCAAGGCTAATTAATGTCTCAGATGACCAACTTAAATCCTCTGTACAGTGCGTAAAGCAATTAAAAGCAAAAGTGGATTTTTCTTGCTCTTAGATGTCTATATTGTGGGGCTTGCATTGGGAAGCTATCAATTTTCTCATGGTGGAAATGCATGCATATCGACATCAAGATCTTTGTACTTGTTGCTCCTATATTTGACGACCAAGGTCAATAGGATTGGAAACTTTAAAAGTCAATGGGCGTAATTGTGGACATTGTTCCGAATTTAGTAAACCAACAAGTTCAGGCATGATAATGAGAATTCTCTAGAAGATATGAAGAAGATTCAACACATTTTGCCTCCTGCACTTATCTTGCCTTTTTTTTGGACAACTATATATTTAGGCTCAAGTTTTTACAAATTACATATAGATAGCCTCAATAATGGTTTTACACAGTCGCCAGAAAGAGGAGAGGTCGCAAAGAAGGAGAAGAAGAGGAGAGAGGAGACAGAGAAGGAGAGGAAGATGAGAGAGAGAGAGAAGGCTTCATCTAAGTATTTTCCATTTTTGAAATTAGTTAAGCATGTTTTGAAATTATTTTAAGAAGGGTTATTCGCTTGGAATGCAAAATTAAATGAGTTCACTGTGTAATTTCCTCTAATTATGTTTACAACAAGAAGGTGGAAATTATATCTACAGCCCACTTTTTGAAACAATTTCTCAAATTGTGCATCTTTTAAATCTCTTTCTGTTTTAGGCATTCTATAACACATATCCGACTGCTTGGAATTATTCTCTCTTTTATCAACAAACCAAAAAACAGAGCATATCATTATTTTGTGTTTACAACAAGAAGATGGAAATTATGCCTGCAGGCTCCTTCTTCAAATAAATTTCTCAAATTGCTCACCTTCTAAATCTCTTTCTGTTTTAGACATTATATTTACACATACACAACTATTTGAAAATTATTATTAGTTTTACTAACAAACCAAAAAAAAAGTCGTGACTCAATAGCCCAACTGGTAAGGCACCACCTTGTTGACGTATGAGTCCAGGGTTCGAGCCGAACAACACATGTTAGTGCGATACTTATTTCCTCATGTTGAGTTGAGACCTGATGAAAAAAAAAACAAAAAACAGAGGTATCCCTATAATTCCGTCACCTATATTAATCTTGTCACCCCCATTTTTTAGTCAATCTTTCCATATTCCATTTAAAGTCAATTCTTTTCAAATTCTTTTTAAATAACCTAATAATCAATTATATCACTTTACCTGAATCTCCACTCCGTTTTTTTTCTCTTGTTATATATCACTAGAAATTATTTGATTCTTTAACTTTTTATAATATATATGACTTTTATAATACTAGTTTTTTTTTGTGTACGTACGTTGTACGTTATTAAAGTCTTTTTATTTATAATTTAATTATTTTTTAATATAAATATATATTTTTAAATTTTAGTAGTCAATTTTTATAGTATAAAATAAGAAAAAAATAAAATTACGTAATAATAAACTTAATCGAATATGTTTATTTTTTTAGTTATACTAATAGATATAAATAATTTTGGTGTCGGATTTTTTTAAACATGAATAGAGATAGAAAAATACTTATTTGAATAAATACTTATCTAAATAATTTTAAATCTATTTAAAAACAAAAGTTTTCTTTAGTTAATTATCCAACAATTATAGTAATTTAAAATTGAGAAGAGACATAAAATTTCCAAATTTTTTTTCCATATTTTGACATTTATATTTTGGCTAAATAAATTAAAAAACATGAACTTTATTTATATTAATAAAAATATCATAAACTTTCAATGTTGCCTTAGAAAAATACGAACTTCAACAACAATAACAATTATATCATTAGTTGATTTTTAGTTAAATTTTTCATCTATTTACTGATGTAGCAGTCCACGTGACATCTAATATGATTTTTATTCATTAAAAAATAACTATCTTACTGAAAAAGTTAAACCATCAATCTTAAACGTGTCTAGCTTACACAAGAAGCCAAACCATTATTCTTAAGATGATTGTCTTCGTTTTTCAACCTATCTAAACAACCTTTTCTTCTTCTTGTCACTCTAATTCTCTTTGACGATAGAAATTACTTGTTATTCTCACTACCACTCAAGAGCGATTATTGTTGAATATCTGAATGCATTAATCTATTGTAAGTTCATTAATTACGGTTAATTTTAAGTTATTCTTGTTAGGTGAATCTAACAAGATTATTCATAATACCATCCTAATTGGTAAACCAGTGAGGATATTTTAACTAATTAAGTTGTTTATGGCATTCATATTGAGTTGTTGATAATTTTGCCCTCATGCATGTGTATTTTTACCATTCAACGTAATATTTTTAATATTTTTATTTTTTCTTGACGATTTTGCTGAATTCATGTTATGGTAGAATGGGTTCAACCTAAAGACTTGTTGGAGGTTTTTTGTATTCGAATCGGGCGGACAAGAAATAGATAATGGTCTTATTGATCCTCACTATATGGCATGGTTTGATTTAGTGGACTCAGTTAGGAGCATGGGCTACGAACAATTGGAATGAACTAATTTCAAATCTTGGGTGATCGATGTCTTGCAAGTGCATAAGAATCGATTGCAGTAATAAAACCCTTGGAGTATTCATCGGGTGTCGAATTTACAGGGAACGCGTATTAGTTCATGATCAAAAAGCAAAAGGAAAGCAGTAAAAATCAGAGACTTTGAGTCGTGGTGGGTTTGATTCTAAAAACATAACATGAAATAGCAAATTAAATAAAACATTTGGATTATAGAGACACAAGTAAAGATTCCTATATACTACATCAATAAAACATGTTTTAGTGGTATGAGTGTTCTCTCGCTTTTATCACTTAAAGTCTATTTCAAGATCATTCAAGCTAAATCTACATTTATTAGGAGGGTCCTTTCGGCCTCACCTAACTAAACTAGACTCATTAAGTTCTCTTGGTAATTTCATTGAATGCCTTGTTGGCATGAATATTTCTATTACATAACCTAACAAGTTTCATGCATGTCGACCTAACCTAAATGTTGAGTTTGGTTTTGATGATAATGAATGCAAAACATCCATGAAAGAGATGCAAAGTTGCAAACTTGCTGATATTTGACAACAAAGCACTTAAAGAACCATCAAAGCACGTTGGTGCATGCAAAACTTAGAACTATGTATGTAGAAATTGGATAATGCGTGTAAACATGTTCATCCAGAAAGCAGAAAGTGTCAGATATTGATCTACACACGCAAAAGCGCTGCAACGCATGTAGACGAATGTTAGATTGATGAGGAAAAGACTAAGGCACGTTGAGAAGAGTTGAAAACGTGTAGAAGAGAAAAGGTGCAATCTTTTAAGTGTTACTCTACGCACGCAGAATAGAGTGCAACGCACGTAGATGAGGATGAGTTAGACTAACTGAAAAAATGAAGATGCTCCTCAGGAATTTGAATTTGAATATCCTTTGACACAAATCACGTGAAGAATTAGAGGTGTCTTTTTTGAAAGAACAACTACGCACGTAGATAGGGGAACAACACACAAGCCACTGGGTGAAAAATTGCATATTCTAGAATTCAGATCAATGCACGCAGAACGTGGTACAAAGCACGTAGATCATGAGTCTACTCACGTAGAAGCGGAGTAAAGCACGTAGTTGCTTATCCACTCAAAGCTTAAACCACTAGAGTTCTTGCAATGCACGTAGACTTGCTATCAATGTGCACATAACTAAGATGGAACAAGATACTATGCACATAGATGGTAGCTACGCATGTAGAAGGCATTGCCATCATTATTGGACAAAATTTATGTTTGTTTCACAACGGCTACTTCGAGGCTCCAACAGCTATTTTCTTAAGAGTGGTTATAAATAGATGTCTTAAAGCAAAAGGAAAGATAGAGAAACAAGAGATATCTTTGCCAAAACTTTCCATTCATTTTATATCTCTTTTCTACATTTCTAACCCATTTGAGCTATTTAATTGCCATCACATTTTTGGGCTGGTGTGAGGTTAAATCTGCTATATTTTTAGGTTGATTTTGTATCAAGCAAGGTTGTTTCCTTGGGTTTTTAGGTTGATTTTGTATCAAGCAAGGTTGTTTCCTTGGGTTAGATAGGTTTCCTTGTTGTGCCTTAGAAAAACAAGAGTGATTGCTAGTGAGCCCGCAAAAACTAGTAGCTCAGTTTGCTAGTTGATCTCATAAAAACTAGAAGTTTGGTTTTCTTATTTTCTCCTAAAAACAAATGGATATAATTTTCTAGTTGAGCCCGCAAAAACTAAAGAAACAGCTTGCTAGTTAAGCCCGCAAAAAACTAGTAGTTTAGTTTGTTTGTTTTATCCTTAAAACAATGTGTAACAGTTTTCCTGTTGAGCCTATAAAAACAATGTGTAACATTTTCCCTCCACCCGAAAGTTAGAAAGCTAGTGGATTGAAATTCTCTAGTGGATCTAGAGAAGTGGACGTAGGTCAAGAAGACCGAGCCACTATAAATCGAGGCTTTGTTTTCTTTCTCCCTTATTCTCTTTACTTTGTATTATATTTACTTCACATTGATTGTGAATTGATTGTTTTATTGCTTCTGCATTTTGACTTTGATTTTGTTTGTAAAAGACTTTGTTATTTGTTTTGATTTGCAATAGTTTTTTAACAAAGTTTTTAAATTTCTACAAATCCAATTCACCCCACTCTTGGAGTGCCATTCTATTACTTATTGGGACCGAAACTATTGCTTACACTTGGTATTAGAGTTTGTGCTCATAATATTTTATTTTTGGCCTAACATCCAAAGATTTAAAGATCCCAAAAGTGGTATTCTCAAATGATATTCTTAGATATGAAGGATTGGTCATTAATAGAGCTCATTTCTTTGATGATGACATGACTACCTCTATTGGAAGACAAGAATGATGGTATTTCTCAAGTGTGAAGCTACGAAAATTTAGGATGTAGTAGAGACTGGTCCATATGTTCCAAAGAAGACAATAAATGGTGTTGAAAGGACCAAATCAAAGGAAGAATGGACAGATTATGAAAAAATGATGGTGCGCCATACCAACAAGGTTATGCACATACTTTATTGTGCATTAACCAAATCTCAGTTCAACAAAATCCAGCAATGTCAAAATGCACAGGAGATTTGGAGGACTTTGGAGATTAGTTATGAAGACACCTCTTAAGTCAAAGAGAACAAGATCTTCCTCCTTGTCCACGAATATGAGTTGTTCAAAATGGGGGAGGAAGAATCTATTCAAGAAATGTTCGATCGATTCAACGATATCATTAATAGTCTCAAGGCTGTTGGCAAATCATATTCAAATTCAGAGCTTGTGAGAAAATTGTTGAGGTCACTTCCAAAATCATGGGCTTCCAAGAAGTATGCAATCATTGAAGCCAAAGATCTCTCTTCTCTTCCATTAGAGGAATTGCTTATATCCTTACTCACACATGGGATGGGTTTGGAGGAAAAAGATGAAGGGAAAAAGAAGAAGGAGAAGAAGAAAGACATAGGTATTGCTCTCAAGGCATCCTCAAAATATATTGAAAGCTCAAGTGAGGATGATGATGATGAAGAGGTTGATTTTGAAGATGTTAAGTACCTCATAAAGAAATTCTAGAAATTTCTCAACAAAGAAAGAGATGCAAAAGAAGCAATCAAGAGGAGGAACAAACTGATTTGCTATAAGTGTAATGAACCAGGCCATGTCAAACCAGTTTGAAGAAACATGGCAAAAGGAGGAAAAGAAGAGTCATTTATACATCAAGCTTAAGTGATGATAATGATGTCAACAAGGAAATTGGAGGAATATACTTGACAGTTATCAAAGCCAAAGAGAAAACTGAAAATGTGATACATTTTCTTTAAACTTAAAATGTTGCCTCATTTTGATTTTTATGCAATTTTTGATTATTTGATGATTTTTTAACATACATTGCATTAATTTATTGACCTTGTTGAATATGTCAATTTTTTTTATCTTCATAGGGGGAGATATGTTATTGTTGCTTATTTTGATAAGTGCATACATTGAATTTTTGTATTTCATAGGGGAGATGAATTTTTCCTATTTTTTCATATGAATGTGCTTAGGGGGAGCTATATTTGTTGATTGATGTCTTTGAAAAAAAAGAGAGAATGTTGATTTTGTATATTCTTGCATACCTTTTTGATGATTACAAAAAGGAGGAAAATGTGCATAAATTTGATATATTTTTCAGTATCTCTTTTACAATTGGTATCAAATGCGCTTACATGTGTTTATGTATTTCATCAATTGGTATTCTTATTATTTTGAACATCATACATTATTGTGTTGAACTAACCAAGTGACAAGGAGTGAAATCCTTGATCAAATTTGCTTGTCATTGTTGATTAGATGTTCAAATTCATGTATGTTTTGTCATCTTCAAAAAGAGGGAGATTGTTGAGTTTGGTTTTGATGATGATGAATGCAAAACATCCATGAAAGAGGTGCAAAGTTACAGACTTGCTGATATTTGACAACAAAGCACTTAAAGAACCATCAAAACACATTGGTGCATGCAAAACTGAAAACTACGCACGCAAAAATTGGATAATGCACGTAGAAGTGTTGATCCAGAAGGCAAAAAGTGCCAGATATTGATCTACGCACACAGAAGCGGTGCAACACACATAGATAAATGTCAGATTGATGAGGAAAAGACTAAGGCCCGCAAAGGCACGTTGAGAAGAGTTGAAAGTACGTAGAAGAGAAAATGTGCAATCTTTAAAGTATTACTCTAAGCACATAGAATAGAGTGCAATGCACGTAGACGAGGATGAGCTGGACTAGCTGACAAAATTAAGATGCTCTTTGAGAATTTGAATTTGAATATTCTCTGGCACAAATCACGTAAAAAATCAGAGGTGCAATTT
The DNA here is from genome assembly GCA_948243855.1 of Flueggea neowawraea. Lineage (NCBI taxonomy): Eukaryota > Viridiplantae > Streptophyta > Magnoliopsida > Malpighiales > Phyllanthaceae > Flueggea > Flueggea neowawraea. Next base: position 9,405 of record CAODLS010259583.1, read on the forward strand.
TTGAAAGAACAACTATGCGTATAGACAGAGGAACAACGCATGTAGCAAGCCACTGAGTGAAAAATTGCATATTCTAGAATCCAGATTAATGCACGCAGAATGTGGTACAAAGCATGTAGATCATGAGTCTACTCACGTAGAAGTGAAGCAAAGCACATAGTTGTTGATCCACTCAAAGCCGAGACCACTGGAGTTCTTGCAATGCACGCAGACTTGCTATCAATACGCGCAGAACTCAGATGGAACAAGATACTATACACGTAGAAGGTAGTGACATCATTATTAGACAGAATTTCTATTTGTCTCATAACGGCTACTTCGATGCTCTAACGACTATTTTCTTAAGAGTGACTATAAATAGATGTCTCAAAGCTGAAGGAAAGATAGAGAAGCAAGAGATACCTTTGCCAAGACTTTCTATTAATTTTATCTCTCTTTTCTACATTTCTAACCCATTTGAGCTATTTAATTGCTATCGCATTTCTAGGCTGGTGTGAGCTTAAATCTCCTATATTTTTAGGCTAATTTTGTGTCAAGTACGGTTGTTTGCTTGGGCTAGATAGATTTCCTTGTTTTGCCTTAGAAAAACAAGAGTAGTTGCTAGTGAGCCCGCAAAAACTATTAGTTCGATTTGCTAGTTGATCCCATAAAAACTAAATGTTTGATTCGCTTGTTTTGTCATGAAAACAAGTTGATACGGTTTTCTAATTGAGCCCACAAAAACTAGGGAAACGGTTTGCTAGTTGAGCCTACAAAAAACTAGTAGTTTGGTTTACTTATTTTTTCCTTAAACAAGGTGTAATGGTTTTCTTGTTGAGTCTGTAAAAACAAGGTGTAACGGTTTTCCTCCAACCGAAAGTAAGGAAGTTAACGGATTGAAATTCTCTAGTGGATCTAGAGAAATGAACGTAGGTCAAGAAGACCGAACCACTATAAATCGAGGCTTTATTTTCTCTCTCCCTTATTCTCTTTAATTTGCATTATATTTGCTTTACATTGATTGTGCATTGGTTGTTTTATTGCTTCTGCATTTTGACCTTGATTTTGTTCGTAATAGACTTTGCTATTTGTTTTGATTTGCAATAGATTTTCAACAAAGTTTTTAAATCTCTACAACTCCAATTCGCCCCCATTTTAGAATGCAATTCCATTGCTTATTAGGACCAAAATTATTGCTTACACTAAACTTCTTCTTTCGATCCTTCATTTAGGTATGTCACAAACACCACTATGGTGATCAAGCATAATGATATTAAATTAAAACAAGTCATGAAATCAACCATGACAACAAATAAGGAAATGAAGAACATAATAGTTATTAAAACTTACAACTCAAAATCCAAATTAAAACACTACACTAACATAGTTGAAAGAAAATAAATACTACACTTAAGAAGAAGAACAAAATAAAATAAAATATATTTAGATATTCAACAAAAATAAAATACACATTGTTAGCTCTTATGGTTTATTTTCTTTTATAAGCTAGTCAATGTTTTTAATAAATAAAATCCACATCATAAAAAAGTTACACGTCAGACGCCATGTGGTCTGCCATGTCAGTAAGTGGATAGAAAACTTAACCAAAAACTAACGGATGACACAATTGTTGTTGTAGTTAAAGTTCATTTTTTTTCTAAGGAAAAATTGAAAGGTCGTGATATTTTTGTTAATTTGACTAAAGTTCATGTTTTTTTAATTTATTTAGCCACATTTATAATTGTTATGATATATGGAATATTAAGGTGTTTCCTAATTTTTTGGAAAAGGAAAACAATGCTGCCCTTTTTCATGCATGCTAGGAAATTCTTATTTTTTTCTAACCAAGTGTGAGCTCGATCTAATTTCAATCAAACGATTGTAAAACAAGAAAAGGGGCTTAATTTATTGTAAATGGGTTTTTGCTCCTTGCTAAACAATTCACAAATACAATGATGAAGAGGATTTTATTATTGAACAAAGAATACATTGGAGAGTTTGGAAAATAGAATAAAAAAAAAGAATCGGATGACTAATTGAAGCCTAAAACTAAAGAAAAGACATGATAAAACACCTAAAAGGTGTGTAACGTGATGAAATGCAAAGAGAAAGGTCCCAAATCTGTGCCAAACGACATTTATATATTGTACCACTGGACAAGTTCAATTGTGGTAGAACTCATGTTTACTTTCAACTTGGTTGAGACTTCCACCTTGCCAAACTTTAAAATTTTTGTGTCCCCTTTCACTGGATTATCTTAATAAATGTGTTGGACCAATTCTCTACCAACTCCCCCAGGGAATTCTACCATTCATCTTTGCTAGATGAACACACTTCCAAACAAACTCTTCCTCTTACAATGGTGGCATATCTCTGCAATTCTTGGCGGAATAGATAACAATCTTCCTCCTGGCCTAGGACACATGATATTAGTTTTGGGACAATTACAGAAAAATACCTAAAAAAAATGATAAAGTACCCAAATGCATAAACATTCAAAACCATTTCAAAAATAGAAACTCAAAATAGTCCAATTTCAAAAATGCCTAATTTTGACCACCTTTGGACTGTGTGTCAGAAGGTTGACCGCTTGTTAACCACGCATCAAAAAATTGACCACGTGCCAAAAATTTTGACCACGTGTTTGAAAGTATGACCCGTTGCAAAATAAGTACAAAATGATAATAAACCAAGTACAAAACAAGAATAAAATGAGTACAAAATGAGAACAACCCGAGTATAAATGAGCACAAACTGAGTACAAACGAGTACAAAATGAGCTCATGAAGTTTTAAAATTTAAATTGTGTACAAAATGTGTACCAATTTGAGTTCGTTCGTATTCTCATTAATTTTATAAAATGTACATAAAGATATATAGTTGTATAAAATGTGTAAAAAAAAATAATTTTTAAACCTGCTTGGTCAATTTTATTTGGTGCCATTCAATTTCAAAATTTAAAACTTGTTTTCTTCAAATAATTAAATGAAAATTATTAGTTCAAAGGTTGATTTTGTAATTATTAAACATTTCAAGGACCAAAAAATAATTTTAAAAAAGGCAACATCTCCATGGGGTTGTAGCTAGGGTTTTTTAAAACCCTAGTAGACGCCCTTCCCCTTGACATTGTTTCTCTCCGTCTGTCTCTAACTCATGCATCTCTCTCTCGTTTGTCCACTGTCAAATGCATTCTCTCTCTCCTTCAACATCGTTCACCACCGTCACTGACCAAAAGAGCTTCGCACCACAAATAAGAGTTTGCAACGTCTCCCTCGTCAAATATGGAACAGAGAGTCGTGAGAGTGTGAGCGCAAAGAAGTGGGCCGCCGTAGTTGTGGTTAGGTCGTCGTTGCCAAAGAGTGAGGCGATGGCTTCGTCATCTCTCACTTTGGACGGTAGTGCAGCGAGGCAAATAGGCGACGATGATTATTTCTTAATCGAAGTGGTGACTAATGTCGAGAGAGAGAAGTGAGAGGCAAGAAAGAGAGACAAAAGTTAGAGAGAGAAGTGTGCAGAGAGAGTGAGAGCGAGAGAGAGAAACCATCAAAGGCAATGTGGACATTTCAGAAAAACAAGTTACCCGAAAAATTGCCTTATATATTTTGGCATTTCAAATATTATAATCCCTCCTTAAGCATCTGAGAAATTTTAATACACCAGTGGAAACAATAGAGATTACAATTGCAAAATAAACACCCTATGTAATTTCCTCATTAGTTTTCTTTCTCTTTGATAGAATTGCAAGACTTTTAAATTTCTTAAATATGTGTAATTAGTTTGCCTTTTAATTGGTAGATGTGTTAAAATCCTAACAATGAGGCTTACAAATCTATAGTCCAACCCAATAATAATGCAACTAAACATAACAGAGAATTAGGTTAGGGATTCAGGTCGGGCCAATCCAGAATCCATCAAAATCCTACTTGCTTCCATTAAAATCCATGAGCCTGACAAAACCACAACCACTTTGCCTTAAACTTTGACACCACCATTAACAATGATGGAGACTTCAATTTAGTGGGTACTCTAATGAGGACTCCACAATATAGTCCTCATTGAGGACTCTTCATTGTGGCCATCAGATGGAAAAAAAAAGACTTTATCCATTCAATATTATAATGACCAGAATACAGCAGGAATACAATTAGGGAGCACATAAAAAATTCCTAACCCTGGTGAAACAACCTTCTCTCTCAACTCCACTCCACTTTCTCCATAAAATTTTGTCTCTTTCTCTCTCTCTCACGATGACTTAATATGATTTCGTCAGTGTGTCTCTCCCTCACGCCACTCTATTCCATCAATGATCTCCTTTCTGCTGAGCCGACGGTCTCTCTCTTCTAGCTTTATCTTTGTCCCGTCGAGGCTCTCTCTCCATTATTGAACTAAGGGTGGTTCACATTTGATTCCCTTTGTATTTTGATTAGTGAATAAAACTAAAAAGACAACTAGATTGTTATAACAATTGCAGCCTAGTTGTTTTTTTAGCTTTAACTTTCTTCGGCTTTCCCTCGGGTTGGAATGGATGCTTCTTCTTTATCTGCGAAGAATTTTGTAGGCCCGGATGTTTTTCCTTTCTTTGGTACTTAATTCTAGGTGAATGAACACATATTCATACGTATTTATGTACATTAATTCATATTATTTTGAATACAAATTGAGCATTTGTCATTAGTTTTGGTACTTTTACGCTTTATATTGTGTTTTTCAGATTAATTGATGATGTCTTGGCGAAATGAAGGAAAACAAGTCGAAACAGGGCTTGAACGATGACATTTGAGGCATTGGAAGTGAGACACGACCTTGGAATGATGAAACACTCCCGTGGGACACTTGAGGAAGCAAATCCGTGCACAACTGAGCATCCACGGACAAAATTTAGAGGTCGACGGCCGTGGGAGAGGCCGTGTAACCCACTGGAACTTGACAACCAAGGGACACAGACAACAATGAAATCACATGGTCAGAGGAGCCCATCACACGGACACAATCCCGTGTCCGTGTATTTACCCAGCCAAAGATCATGCAAGACACGGACAAAAATTAAACACACGGGCAGAATGGCATATTACACGGACAGAAACAGTGTTCGTGTTTCATGTACAAGCTACGAAATTAAAGGAATATTGGTGGGCACGGACGAGACAGCTTGGGTACGGTCGTGGCCGTGCACGTGTCTTATTCCAGACGACCTAAATCGCCTATTTACGTGGGTTTCGACATTTATTTAAGAAGAGCTGACTTGGAGATAGAAAATACAATCTTTAAAGGCCAGAGAACGTGGGAACAAATGAGAACTTCATTGGACACCAAGAACAAATGGATTTCTCGAGAATTGGAGGATTCAATCATGGGTTTTCCTTCTCCCTCTAGATTTCTCTTTGATTTTGTTGTATATCTCTCTATTCTTATGAACTAATTGTATTGCGTACCTAGATTATGTGATGTGGGATTATGTTATTCATTCAATTGATTTATGGATTGTGACTCAATTATGATTTACAATGCATATTGTTGAATTGATTGTTGCTAGCCTTTCGATTCTGATATTGTTTCATGCATGTGCAATCGAGAGATTCTGTGTATGATAAAGCGTTCATAATTGAGAGGAGTTGTATGCAAACCTAGAGATAGGTCGACATAAATCCCTCGGATTAGGGTGAAACCTAATAGTGAAATTCATATACTAGAGTGTTAAAGCAAAGATAGGGTTTTAATTAGGAAGAGATTCTGGTTAATCAACCTAGTTGTTAGGCATTAGCTAACTC
>CAODLS010259606.1:0-19892 GCA_948243855.1 Flueggea neowawraea
GACTCAGAAGCATTTATGAATAAAAATGAGAGATAAAAATGTCCAATTTTTTTTTCCCATATCCGTACTTTTATATATGTTATGATGTTATGATAAGCGTTGTGTAATTAGTTATGTATATAAAATATTTAGCTTGATTTAAAGTTTTTTTCATTATGTTGCTAATATATTAATGATTAAAAAAATTGTAATGTTGTTGCCAAAAAAAATAATTGTAATGTAGCATCACCCAACCCTCCCCATTTTCTGGTTCCGCCAGACGCTGGCTATATATATATATATATATATAAACACTAAACACAGTATATACAGCTCCTCTTTGTGCTTTTCTTGTTCCTCAAAATCCATGTTTTCTTGATTGTTGAATCTTGATTTGGGGGACGAGAGGAAGGATTAATGAGGACACAAGAATTGTGTTTGTTTCATGTAGATCAAGTATTTTTTACTGTTGATAAATGCATTTCATTCTTAAAATGTTATGTACACCCTCATTTATACTCTATTACAATAAAACCCACAATCACTTAAATATTCATTTAATTTATTTGTAAGATACAGTTCATAATAATTGTATTCATTTCTAAAAATATTTGACACTAGCTATGTAATATATATATATATATATATATATATATTATAATTTATATTTTTAATTATTTTGAAAAAAAATATTTGTTCAAATTTTGGAAAAATATTTTTTTCCAAATTAGTTGTCAATTGATTAAATATGAAATTTATTTTTTTATTTATTCAAATTTCCTTCAAATAATTTTGAAAAATTATGTATGTTAATTTTTTTAAAAAAATAATGTATAAGAGATATTAATTAGAAAAGGAGATATAATAATTTTGAAAAAGTTTTAAATTATTTCTGGGAGTTCAACCGCTCCACAAGCCTCTGCAACTGAGGGCGTCGTCAAGGGAGAGGGGGTTCCAGGACTCCGGTGACCCCTTTGGTCCATCCCTGTGGTTAATGAATTTATAGTATTTATTGTTGCTTCAAAAAAGAATTTTAAATTTACGTACGGAAAATGATCTTTTTAAGTTTTATCTTTTTTGCGCATAAGGGTATTGGTGATATCTTCACAACTCTTGAAAAGCCGACCCACGAGGGACACCACCACCGTGACTGGGGTTTAAGCACATCAGGACAAAATTTCTAATATCTCGATTTATCAAGTAGAAACAAGTAATTGTTGGCCTGGGCTACAATCTTCATAGCCTGCATTTATACTGAAACTTTAATTATGTTTCACTTTTATAATACAGGATCAGGAATAGTTTTGACGGCAACTGGCCGCATTATAACAACTATAACTCGATATGGAATTCTGTCATTGCCTTGGGCCACAGCTGGCCTTTATCTGTAATTCTAACACTCTCTAGTGTGAGTATGTATACTTATAATTTGCTCTCCCAATGTTACCGTCGCGTCGACCCTACTTTTATGGATGCTGTTCGATCAAATCTTGGTAAGTGATCAATAATAATTTACTGTTTACTTAAGAGTTTCCGAATTTCCAAAAAAATGCTTTACGTTTCAACCTCTACGGTTTTTCTAGGAGGATCCAAGTTTAAGATTTGCGTATTGTTTCTGATCGTGACGCTTGTCGGAGCTGCCGTTAGCTACACCATAGCTGCTTCTACATGCACGATGTAAGTTCTAGATTAGGAAAATTTGATGTACTGTTTTTTCTTCAGTTCCTCAATCTGATTGTAATGTGACCAACGAACTTCCTTTTTTTCATAAAAAAAAATATATCTTTATTGTGTATAAAACAGGTTCATTCAGAGGTCAATTTGTTTGCACAGGACAGGAGCCATGCCAAAAGCTCATGCGACGTCAATTCCATTTTCCACCGGATTGGTTTTGGTTTTGTTCAAATGATTCTAATTCAAATTCGGGTTCCAAAATCTCCGCTGGCCCCCAATCCTAAGCTGCCTCATGTCTTCTGTATACATATTCATTGGTCTTGGATTGCTAAAGTTGCGGACTGGAGATTTTAAGGGAAGTCTAACTGGGGTAATCATTGCTAATGGCACTGTGACTCAGACCGACAAAATATGGCGGTTCTTGCAATCAATCGGTATTTATGCATTGGGTTACTCTCACCCTGTCACCCTGGTTAACGTTCAGGTATTTTTGTAACACTCTATAATATGAATGTCAATTTTGTTTTTGTTAAATATCCTGCAAGTTGAGAGAAATCGGACTTTGCACCTCTGATTGGAGCGATTTAAGTATTACTAAGATTCAGTGTTATCCAATTTTCTCTGAACTTGCATATTCGGTTCTACGACAGGGCACAATGTCAAGAACTGGGTTGATGCGGAAAGCAACATCAATAAGTTACATATACATGACGATTCTATACACCCTTTATGGCATCTTTGGCTACTCTGCTCTTGTTGATTCCGCTCCAGACAACCTACTCACCAGCTTTGGCTTTCACAACCCGTTTTGCTTGCTTGACATTGCCAATGCTGGGGTTGTAATCCACCTCGTGGTTGCATACCAAGACTAATGCCAAACACTTTTCACCTTCATCGAAAAAGAAGCAGCTGCTATGTTCCCAAATAGTGACTTTATTACCCGAGAATTCGAAGTCTGAATTCCAGGTTTCAGCCTTTACAAACTCAATGTTTTCAAATTAGTTGGGAGGATGAGTTTTGTGATTATTACCACTTTGATTTCATTGTTCATTCCCTTCTTTAACATCATGGATGGTCTACTTGGGGCTCTGGGTTTCTGGCCATTAACAGTTTACTTTCCTGTTGAGATGTACATTTCACAGAAAAGGATTCAGAAATGGAGCATGATATGGATAGGCCTTCAACTCCTAACCGTTGCTTGCCTTACCATCAGTGTAGCTGCTGCAGCCGGTTCAGTTGCTGGAGTCGTTGATGAACTCAAGTCTGTCAAGCTCTTCATGACCTAGTGACGATCATGCTACATACAGTATATATCATAGATTTCTGAAATTTCATTAATTTTCTCAGTAAAACCTACCGAAATAAGACATGTATCACATAAATATGATTTTTATTGAAGTACCTATCTGGCTTGGTATGATTACGAGTGCTTGAAGCTTATACTCTTGAAAAAATCCAGCTTCAGATGAAGATGCAGAGCCAAAAACAGAGGAGGCAATAGACTCAATCATCATGGTCTTGCCAAGCTTCCTCTGTTTTGGAAACACACTTCCAGGATTGGCCTTGAAGTATGGCTGATCAGTACTGCCGCCATGACTGGCTTCTTTTCCTGAGCTTCGCTTCTGCATCTCTGGTAAATTTAGTTTTAATCACTCTCTTCCTTAATTTAGTGGTAGAAACACCAACTACCACTAGTCGTTTTGTCGGTTTAGTTGGTCAAGAGCCGCAATACACCCAGTAACGTAAGCTACTCTACTACTATATTACTCTAATTTTTTTTTGAACTGAGCTATTACTCTAATTAAATTATGCTTAGAACCTCATGTCCAATGATGTCAAGATATTTTATAATTTGTATAGTTATCATATAATCATTTATATTAATTTAAAATGCAGAATATAAAATAAATCAGTTAGTGATCAAAACCGTTCCAAAATAAATGCATATAATTGGTTACTATTGAAAACACATGCTAGTACATAAATTAGAATTAAGAAACTATTAGAATGTGTTCATGTGGGTATACAATAATTTCTTAAATTGCTATTTGTTTGGTAGTATGACATTCCTGATACTATGTATCACAGTGTCATGTAATTTGTTATCTTTTACTCTGATTAATAAAATTCACGAGAAGTGTCTAAACTTTTTATTTGATTGAGAATTAAATCGGTCGTTTTTTTTAAATGACCAACATACTTATATACTAGCTTATTCCGTGTATAAGAGAGACTATTTAAGCCACTTCAATTATACTAACTTTGCAAAAGAGTAGTGTAATTTCTTCCATCGATAAAATTAGGAATAGACGATTGTCCATGTAAGATTAGTATATGCATATGGATACTGCTAAATGGCTAGAATTAGGATGGCTAAAATAACTAGAATCTACTTTAATTAATATCATGAAATAATTACTTAGAATTAGACAATACAAAAAGAATTCATTACCCTAAAAGAATTTGACTCCAAAAAATGGCTCCCAGAACTCTTTTTTAAATGACTCCACGCATGGCCAGAGTAATAACTGCAACAAAAAACGTATGATCTTTTCCCATGCACCAGCCACCAAGTTCTTTTCTCATGCACAATCACTGAATTCTTTTCACGCAACAAATACAAACTAAATGCCAATTAAAAATGTTAGTATTAGAAAAGGCTAACAGTCTCACACTTCAGTTTTTTCAAGTTTGTTAGGTAAGAGATGAACTGAAAACTTTGCTTCTGCTTTGTTAGCCAAGCAAATTGAACATTGTTTGTTTTTGTTTCTGGTTTGTCTCTGGTTTTGAAATCTAAGTTTGCTACTCATGAAGAATGATTTGTTGTTGTTCATCTGATGTTCGAAGGACGAGGATGAAATTACCCCTGCTTTTAAATGCTTAGATCTCATACCTGTCTGAACTAATTTGCAGAATGCTTAGAATGCTACAAACTTTTAGATGACGACTAGAATGATGTTTTCGTGTTTTCCATGCAATTCTTTCTTTAAAGAAGAAATAAAAAAGAAATAAATAGAAAGAACTCTGTTTATGAATCTTGATCACAATGTGTGCAAAAATTTGATTTCTGAGTTGTTTCTAATTTATCCTTGAAGAACATATACACAAAATACAATATTACCAACTAGAGAAATTTAATATTTTATTATACAAAAAATAATTAGAACAAATTAAATTATATTTAATTAAAGAATAATAATACATAAAAAATGCAACTTTGAGCTTCCTATTTCTACAAAATGGATCGGATAATACATAAAAAAAATGCAACTTTAAGCTTCCTAATAAAACGATCGTCCGTTGATTTATCTTGTCGTCTGCTACTGTATAGTTGGTTGGAAGAAAAAATTGCTGGTTGATATTTACAAGAGACGTGACTTGGTAGGGCCAAAATCATTTCAACCCAAAAAATCATTTGTATTGGCCACGTAGGGCCAAAATCATTTCAACTAAAACCCAAAATCATTTTGACTTTACATTATGACATTAAACCCAAAATAATATAATTTTACATTATAAAATCCTTTAAAATTTACATTATGAAATTGAACCCAAAATCATCTAGATTTAATTATAAAATTGAACTCAAAATATTATTTGAATTTACATTATGAAATTGAACCAAGATAATCTAAATTTACATTATAAAATCATTTGACTTTACATTATGAAATTGAACCCAAAATCCTTTGAAATTACATTATGAAATTAAACCCAAAAGAATCTATATTTACATTGTAAAATTGAACCATTATGAAATTGATTGAAGTTGTAAACCAATTTTTTGTTGTAATTACATTTGCAATTTTAATTGAAGTGGCTATTTGCAATTGTAAAACCTGATCATAATGAAATTGCCTAAAGCCACCCATATGATTTTATACAAAGGTAGGCTTATTTGATACTCCCTCCTTTTCAAAATAAGTGTTTTTAAAAATTATTTCACACATATTAAGAAAATGATTAGATTACATTAAATATAGTGCTATTTTACTACATTATCCCTATTAATTACTCATTAAAAATATAAATTATATAGCATAAGTCATTAATTGCAAGGGCATATCTAGAAAATTATGTCCAAAATTTTTTTGATTTTATAAAATGTCATTTATTTTGACAAAAAAATAGTTTTGTTAAAAAATACTTATTTTGAAAAGGAGGGAGTAGCTTATTTGATAAGAAAAACACTTTTAATTAATTCTTGGAAACGTACATAAATTAATGAATGCTTAATATATTTGATACTATTAATATAGATTGAAAATTTGAAATATAAAAAAATTAATTTTTCCTCTTTCAAGGATAAATGGTCTTTCAGATTTATCATAAACATCATTTATTGTTATCTAACATTAATTATTGCACTTAAATGTAATTCTAGCAAATTCTAGTCATTTATTCTCTAGCCAAATAGATTTACCGTATATAATATTCCACTAAGCCCTTCTGTAGCAGTGGAGCGCATTTATTAGTAATCCAAAAAGTGTGGAATACTCAACTTAATGGGAAATTAAGTCTTCCACTCTCGTCGACCTGCAATTACAAAAGGAATCACACAATTTGATAATTCAATGGTTGAAATTGCCGGCAGAATGAAAAGACGGCGCATGAAAACACTTTCATCAATTGCGGTCGGATAACGCCATGACTTGCCAAGGTGGTGACACGTAAGCATGAATCTATGTTGGCATATTTAATGATGCCGTCATGATTTTTGTTTTCGTGTAAGAATCAATTTCGAAAAGGGCGTTGTTTGGCCTTTCAAGGTTTCTTACGGAAAGGGACAACGTTGACTGACAGGAAATACTATCACCACCGTCAAAAGAACCTAAACAAGAGTAGTTATTTGAGGGAATATTCAGTTGATGTCAGAATTTAGCCACGCGCTTACTGGAGCGTCAAAACTCTGATCTGAAATTGTTTTCTTTGTTTTCATTTTATAGGCCCTAGTGGGATTGGACTAAGCCTAAATCCAACATGAGAGGCTAATTAAAATGGGCTTTCTCACCACGCAAATGTACAACTCAAAGTCAATCTCTCTGTTTTTTTTTTGAAGAGCCTCTGTTTAATTTGTCGATATGATCGGATTATAGATAGAGACAATTATACTAAAATGGGATGCTATTTTTTTAAAATATAACATGTCAAGTTTGTAAATATTGAGAAAATAATTTTTTCGCAAGAAATTGACTTTTTTTGTGAGAAATTGATTTTTTCTTAATCTAGATTGTATTTTGGGTTCACAACGGTTCACAATAGTTCACAATAGAGTGCACAAATTCATATTTTTTAAAAAGTCTAAATAATTATTTTTCTTAATTATTTTGGTTAAAAATTTCAACAAATTTAGCAATTTTTTTGTTGACAATACTTCACATGTGTGGTAGTTTTTTCTTGTTTACAATGGTTCACATAATTCATATTTTTAAACAGTTTAAATTATTTTTAAATTTTTTTTAGGAATTTTAAACGAATTTTACCCTCAATTTTTTTCCAGGGTCAATTTCGACGTTCACAATGGTTCACAAATGGTGTTTATTAAATTGTGCATTAGTGTGAACGATTTTTTACGGTTCACAATAGTTCACAAAACATAACAGCAACTTTAGAATTTTATCAATAATATTGCGAGACAATAGATTAATATTGAAAATTTAAAAGTTCAGGGGCTGATTTTACAAAATCTGCAAACTTCAAGGACTGAAACTGCAATTAATAAAAAAAAAACCCTAGGGTTTCTTACACATACGCCACCGTCTCCCAACAAAAACCCTAGGGTTTTGTCGCCGCCTTCCATACACCGGAGTCATCGTGCCGCATCATTCACCAGATCGGCTCTTGCCATCACCGCTAGTCTTCGTCCAAACCTTTGTCAGCGAGAGAGGATAATGGCGGAGTCGAAGCGAGAGAGGCGAGCAGTCGAAGCGAGAGAGACGAGCAATGAAGATTGAAGGCGACATAGGAGGGCAGCAGAGATTGAAGGCGACAAACAGACAGAGGAGATGGCGGAGAGAGAGAGAAGAGAGCGTGAGACTATAGAGAGAAGGAGAAGCAACAAAAGAGGGTGGGAGAAGCAGCGGGGTGGCTAGGGTTTAGGGTGAGAGAGAGAGAGAGAGACTAGAGAGAGAAAAAAATTGAAGAGAGAAAAAAATTTAAAAAATAAAACAAAAAATTAAAATTTATATAAAAATTAATATGGCATTTTTAAAATCTAGTTTCAAAATTGTGATATTTTTTAAAAACAAACATAAAAATTTATATTTGTATAGAATTGAAACATGTGTTGGTATTTTTAAAAATAGTGGTTCAAAAATAGATAACCTGTGTAATTAGCACTTGTAAATAGTGTTATATGAGTGTTGGTTGATGAGTTAAAAGGCTTCTAAGGCGAGACTGGGAGGTCATAGTGAATCATGTTTACAGGAAAGCTAATGGAGCAATAGATTGGCTTGCTAGGCAAGGCCATCTTAGTCCTCGGGGTCTACATATTTTACTACAACACCCAGCAGGTTTGAGACACATCCTGGCTAAGGATAATATAGGTATGCAGCAGATTGAGATGTTTAGGTGGTTTTTTGCTTCTTATTTAGTTCAAATTCAAATTGTTGCTATGTGCTGCTACATGAATTGTAACCATGGTTTTTTCCTACTATAAGTGAGAGATATTATTAAAGTTCATAAGATATCGTCCTCTATATATATATATATTAAAAAAGGGACGACGTGGATTTTAGGGCTTAAGTGACTACGGCAGAATATGTTGATCATGACTATATTATTTTTACAATTTAGTTACAACCCGAAGCTTTAATCAAATTAAATCACCCTTTTGACAATTTAATAAAATGCATGTGGTCGTGTTTATATATATTCTAATTTGCGAACAAGAACCAATGTCGCACTAGTAATATTATATTTGACATGAACCAATGCTAAACGAGCTCTTTCATGATATTATAAAAAATTACTTTGGCATTCAACCAAGATTAAAGAAGTATTCGTACCATCCCGAAATAAAATCGATATTGATTGCTTAAATTATTTTTTGATTGTACCTCTAGTTCTTGAAGCTTATTTCGCTATTAAATTAGTAATTTAATCAAAATTATCTCAGGCACTGGACACAGTCAACATAATGGTTTAACGATGGAAAAGCGTTTTGGTGAAGGACAAACTTAGCACTTCCGAGAGAGTTGAGGGACCTCAATCTTATCGACAGGGATTAGCGTTAACGTCGAGTCATTTATCGATGGATAAGGTCTATGCTTTGCGGGAAATTCTAATAAGAAGAGAGAATTTTCATCTAGATCCACCTTATCAACCTTAGCTATACTTTTTGATGAAAATTTTCTTTTTTTATTGAATTGGTGTATGGTTTTTGTAGTCAAGAATTTTCCATGCTTTGCTTGTGCCGTCGTGATCACTGACCTCACAGGCTCACAAGTGCGTCATGTAATAGCGACAACAGGTCACATTGGTGAATAGGGTAACGAAATGTGATAATTGTTGGATTATGTTTTTAAATTCTGGCGAGATTGTTCCTACAAAATTCCACGTCACTCTAAATGTGCTCATTGTTCCTTATCTCGTATTTCTCGTATCTATGTAATAATGTGCTCATTTAATTCCTTTCTATGCAAGTAATTCCCAAGAGAAAAAAGAAAGTCAAAAGAATGGTTTATCTAGAAATTTTATCTTTCTTTGATTTTTAAACAATTGTTTTTCATTCTAAACCAAAATGTCGTGTAAGAAGTAAAGAAACGTTGTATCTATTAAAACAATTAAAATAACTTATTTTTTTATAAGTTATTTTAATTGTTCCACCAAAGATTGAACTCTTGGGATTCGACTTGTTGACTTTAGAGTTGATTTTAGTATTAATGATATCTCAAATTGAGTCTAACTTACTCTCAAAGTGTACCTTATGGGAAAAAGATTGTTATTTTATTATAAACTTCTGAGAACAATTCAATTTAGATAATGTAGAATTTTTGACATACAAGCCCATTGGTGAAATTATTGTAAATATCATGTATGAATTTTCTAATATTTATTTATTTTGATAAAATAATGAATTTCTGATCAAGAATAAAAAAATAAGTAAATTGCCTGCGGCAGAGAAATAAAACAAACAGTACATCTTTTTGTTTGTTTACGCTATGTTCAATACTCATAGCATCGTTAATAACAACCGAAACAGTCAATAACTTGGTCTACAAGCAAAAGAGGGAACAATATGTTAAACTAGGGTTAATAAAATTGAAATCACACTACCCTGTCCTTCTTATTGAAGAATTTAATTCTATTTTAAGAAAACCCTGAATTTGTTTTGTTTTTGTAACATTTTGTTCGTTATTAGTTATGTGGATTCGTGGAGTATGACTATAAAAGTAGTCAAATATTATAGAAGCCAAATTCAGGCAACGACTAATTACTAATTTGTTGAAAATGGAAGCATCTCGAATTTCATTCATTGCATACTCTACAGATTCTACTGATTCAGAGAAAACCAATGTCATCTCTGATACGATTACATATACAGTTACGTATTAAGCTCTTTCAAAAGTTTTTTTTATAATAAGTTACTTTGCTGTGAATTACGATTAAAGAATTAGTTTAGACTGCTGAACTTTTAAAATCAAATACATATATATAAATGAGATTTGAATTATTAATAAAAATAATTGTTAATATAATATAATATTTTTTTTTATCAAAAATCTAATATAAACAATTAAACTATATATTTGATCCACTTTTAGATATCATTTCGAGTCAAATATCGAGAGGCTAGTCGGATCGTTTTGGGAGGATGGCCTATAATCACAAATTACAAACTCCCTATTTTATGCAAAATTAAATAAGTAATAAATCAATTACATGCTCCAGTTCAAAAAAAAACCTAAATCAATTACAAGCTGATCTGTTTTCAACTTTTCATCGCCACGTATAGAATGCGTAGTATGAGAGCGACGGTGCTAATTTGTCCGTGCGGGCCACCTGCAGCCTTCGCCTTGATCTTGATGTAGCTGTTCAAGTCCGTTAGAACGAGGCGAGTTCACTTGAGACTTAATAGGAGGCTATTCGCGAATTCTGACAGTATTCTCTTCCACTCTGTTTCATTTCCGTCTTTTCATTCTAAGCTCATTGAATCGCTGAGTCAAGAATAAGGGAGATATGGAGGGAAGCAAAGATTTAGAGTCGCAAACAATCAGATCGTCCAATGACACGGAAGCACAAAAACCTGCTCAGCAGTCTGAGAAGAACCACGGTCGGCGTCGAACAAGTAAGTTCTGTCTTCATTAAGCTACCAAGTTCCTGGATCTTCCCTTTTTTCATGATGACGAAAACATCCTATTGCTTATTAATTAAAACAAATTCTTAATATAATCACAAATATTTTTCCTAATTAATGTTTTATCAATGAATGTCTTTCTTGCTTGACTGAGATTCGGCGATAACACGATAGATAGTGAACTTTAGGTTTTCTCAACTAGAAGATTTTCAACCAGCTCCAGGCCTTCTCTATGCATTCTTTTCTAGTTTAGTCCTTAGAATTGGGTATTAATTTCGACTTTTCGCACATATTGATTGACTGCTCACCAAGGATGGGCCCGAAGAGGGTCGGGCTCTTGTGGCCCTTCCCGATTCCGTGTTCTCTTAAAATATATATGTTATATAGATAAAGATATATTTATAGTTTATTTACAATATTATATAAAATATTGATATATCATATATAATATTTTTTTTTACACTCATTCACTTTGAAATATATTATGTAAATTTATAATATCAAATTTTATAGTACCATTTTGTTTGGGCTTAGGTGAATTTAATTCTATGTCTTTTACGGTTGGTCATAAACATCTATTCTAAAAGAATAAATCCAATTTCCCCGTCTCTCTGATTGGTCAGTCTCGGTTTCTTTCTCTCTGCTTTGTTTCCATTTCAGACACACTGAAATTTTAATTATGTTTCACTTTTTATTATACATGATGAGGGACAGTTCTGATAGCGAGCGGTCGCATTATAACAACTGTGATCGGAGCCGGAATTCTGTCGTTGCCTTGGGCCACAGCTGAGCTTGGATGGCCTTTTGCTTTGATTCTATCAATTATATTATGTTCTGTGAATATCTACACTTCTAATTTGCTCTCCCAATGTTACCGTTCCGACAGCCCTACCTTTATGGATGCTGCTCGATCATATATTGGTAAGTTACTAATAACTTACGGTTTACTTAATGGTATCTGAATTTTCCAAAGAATATTCAATGTTTCAACGTCCATGATTTTTCTAGGAGGATCCAAGTTTAAGATTTGCGTATTAGTTCAGCTCGTGAAGCTTGTCGGAGTTGCCGTTGGCTACACCACTGCAGCTTCTAAAAGCGCAATGTGAGTTCCAGCTTGATGCATCTTTTTACCCAATTCCTCAATCTGGTTGTAAGGAACTTTTCTGAAAGTTTATGTTTTGTGGATAAAACAGGGCCATTCAGAGGTCAAGTTGTTTCTACAAGTGCCAAGGCAAAAGCTCCTGCCACGCCGATTCCATTCCTCACGTAATTTGGTTTGGTCTTTTACAAATGGTTCTTTTCCAAATTTATGGGTTCCAAGAACTGTGGTGGCTTCCTATCCTCAGTGGCATCATGTCTTCTACTTATACATTTATTGGGTTGTCGCTTAGGATTAATAGAGTTGCAGAGGCTGGAGTTTTCGAGGGGAGTGTAACTGGAATTAGTCCTGTCACACAGACGGAGAAAATATGGAGAATCTTGCAAGCAGTAGGTACCTTTGCCTTTGCTTACTCTCACCCCATCTTCCTCTTCGAAATTCAGGTAATAATTACGTTCTATGTGTTATGTTAATGCTATTTTTTGCTAACTAGTCTGCATATTGAAGAAAAAGGGGCTAGAATCGAACTCTTCATCGAAATTTAAAAATTTACTTGTATGCAATTTACACCTAACTTGCATCTTCGGTTCTATGACAGGATACGATCACCTCACCTACATCAAACATCAAGACAATGCAGAAAGCAACATTAATAAGTCACATATTCATAACATTGTTATACAATCTCTGTGGCAGCTTTGGCTACGCTGCATTTGGTGACTCAACCCCAAGCAACTTACTCTCCAGCTTTGGTTTTCACGGTCCGATTTGGTTGCTTGACATTGCCAACGCTGCCATTGTAATCCACCTTTCTGTCGCATACCAAGGCTACTGCCAAACAGTTCTTGCCTTCATTGAAAAAGAAGTAGCTGCAATGTTCCCAAATAAAGACTTCTTTACCAGAGAATTCGAAGTCCGGATTCCAGGTGTCGGTCCTTACAAACTCAATGGTTTCAGATTGATTGAGAGGAAGAGTTTTGTGATTATTACCACTCTGATTTCATTGCTCATTCCCTTCTTTAACACCATGGTGGGTCTTGTTGGGGCTCTGAGTTTCTGGCCATTAACAGTCTACTTTCCTGTTGAGATGTACATTTCACGAAAAGGGATTCAGAAGTGGAGCATTAAGTGGATCGGCCTCCAACTCCTAAGTGTTTCTTGCCTCGTTATCAGTGTAGCAGCTGCAGTTGGTTCAGTTGCTGGATTTGTTGATGAACTCAAGTCTTTCGAGCCTTTCAAGAACCATTGTTGATCATGTTCACAAACGATATTCATACGTTTAGGAATGTTTTTAATTTTATTTTGTGAATATGTGTGTAAATTAGCCATGTATTTCATACAAAAGATATCTGTTAAGACTACATCTTTTGCTCTGTATGATCATGAATGCTAGAACCTTACTTGAAATTCCATTGAATTAAGAATATATAGGAATGAATAACCTTCAGTCTTGAAAAGGCAGAGAAAAGTTGCAGTATCTATTCAATTTTTAGTTCATTTCTACATTTTCTTTTTTTCTTTTCGAGGGAAACATTTCTAAGATTTTCTAAACAAGCCCACTGAGTTATGAATATATAGGATTAATTAATAGCCATTAGTCTGGAAAAAACAGAGAAAAGTTACATTTTCTATTTAATTTTTAGTTCATTTAGATTTTTGAGAACAAGTCAAACAGGAAAATTTCTTTTGAGTTTATTTAATTGGGTTCCTCAGGCTGCATTACGTGTGATCTAAATACAGCCAAATTTTCTTGAATTTTTAACACAAAATATTTGACTTAAAATTAGTTTGCGAAATTAACTTGTCTGATTATGAAAATATTTGGATAAAATGACAATCAAGTCCTAAAGTCTAACTAAAAAACATTACTTTGATCCTTCTAATAGGTCAATTTAACAAAATAACTTTTTTTTAAAAAAAAAATCTCAATTCATTTAGTGTTAAATTCGCTACTAATTTCTTTTAATAAATATTGTATATTTAAATTCATTTAAGTAATCATTAATTTATATGAAAATGAAAGGGGATAAATTTTTGTTTGGTAGTAGTTTGTCAAATCTTCTAGAAGAAAGACCAATGCGATGAGACAAATGATTAGTGGCGGTTAATGGCTGTTAATGTCGACATTCTTGAGTTCGTTTGTTAGTGGGGAGTGGGGACAGACACCATCATCAGTCGCACGTTGGTTGCTGACGTTATTGATGTTGAGCTTCTGTGGGCCTCTGCACGTTTTGGGCTGTTTCCACCGTAGTTGTTCAAGACTTCTAGTTTGGGCCCCGTTCTAATGAGTGAATAGCCCGTCCAAAAATAGATTTTTAAATTTCAACACGTGTGACTATTATTTAAATTTCAGCGGGACCCACCAGATACAGGTTGACGTCGCCATTCATCTTTAATTAGAAATTCCTTTAATTTATTATACAAAATAGAGATGTTGTTGATGTTCAACATGCTTGGATTTTATAATTTTTTAGGGTTTGGAAAACTAAATATTTTACAACAAATTACGAATAAGAAACACCGATCTAGATGTTATTCTGGTTATCCTATAGTAATATAGACAAAATAATTTAAACACTTCAAGAAGTCAATTCAATATAAGCTAGTGAATCAAGATAGCTTATATATATGTTTGAAAAAATTGTCCGATTTGATTCGGTCAAAATATAAGTAGAACGACCATGTGCCTAATTCAAATAGAGTGAGTTCTAATAAATAAGAGAGTGTTGAGCTTCTCATGTGTGTAGAAAGTCCACATAATATTTTTTTTATATATAAATAGGAGGCACATTAACCCTATTAAAGTAAGGCACATTGTAAGATCACGCACAAAAAGAAAATCTTTCTACAAAGAGTGAGAGAGTGAGAGGAGGTCCTGGTCCTGGCCTCTACTAGCAAATAAGAAGAAGAGTGCGCTCCTTTTCATCCCACCAAGATATTGTGTTTTATGTAGATCTTCATGCAACATCTAGATCACGAACTATACTTGCATCTTCATTGTTAACGACAACCGTGAGGTGCTTGAAAGACTAAAATAGATCATGCTCTTATAGATCTTTCGCTACATTTTCGGATCATTATATTTAATTTGTTCAATATATATATATATATATATATATATATATATGTTTTATAAGATACCTTCAACTTAGAAATGGTTGCACAATAAAAAAATGTATTTAGCTCGAGCTGAATCCAAGTTTGATATATTCAAATTTAGCTCGTTTAGTTACTAAATTTTATATTTTGTTTTTCTTAATATAAGTAATTTTATGTTTTGTTTGATCTCGACTAACTTACGAAACGAAATAAGTCACAAGTCTTAAAAAAAAGGTTGAAATACTTGAAAATCCAGTTTATTTACAAATCAAGTCTTAAAATCGAGTTCAGACACAACACGTTAATAAATACTCATTATAAGTTAAGAAATTTATCAAAAGTAGTTGTTAGGAGCTACATAATATATCCTTATAAACTATACGAGTCACTTGTTGAGCAAATGGAAAATTGTATTGATTTGGAATGTAAAATTTAGTAACAAGAAGAATAAAAGGCCC
Organism: Flueggea neowawraea; assembly: GCA_948243855.1. Classification (NCBI taxonomy): domain Eukaryota; kingdom Viridiplantae; phylum Streptophyta; class Magnoliopsida; order Malpighiales; family Phyllanthaceae; genus Flueggea; species Flueggea neowawraea. The sequence goes on from CAODLS010259606.1 coordinate 15,608, forward strand.
CACGTATTTTATTTTTTATTTTACAATTCAACATTTGAATTCAAGATAACGGAGTCATTAACATATACAGGTATAGACTTTACCTTTCTGAATGATATAATTTATTAATAAGCTAATTAATTCGTAAACTTTCATTACAAAGAACATCAATTAAAGATTGCATCGAAGAAGGCTATTAATAAATAAATTCATAATGCTCAATTTCGTTCTTTTGAAATATCCAAGCCACCAACGCTTTATATAGTCTAGCAGTAAAATTTATTTAGCCTTAATAAGCGGCCTATGTTGATCCTTAAGAGGAGATGCTATCCCATTTTGTTACTATTTTCATACGAGTTTTAAGGCATTCCTAATGCAGTTTTTTCTCTAGTCTCTTAGCATTGAGATGGCGAGCTTTGGTTATCACCAATTTTAATTATAACTCTTTAAACATTTCATAATAAAAAGAGGACTCAAATAGTCACGTATCAGTTGGAGAGAAAAAAACAAATTGTCCAAATCATGGTTGACTGTAGTTTATGAACGAGGTCATATCCAAAATCACCAAATCATAAGGGTCCAAGTTCCCAACTATATTTGATTACACATGCAAGGGATACTATAGTTTACTAGCCCCCACATACATACATACATACATATATATATGAAAAAGTGATAGATGAACATGCATGTTTGGCCCATAATATATAAATATGTAAATGGAGGCATTATCATCTACTTCTCCTACTCAATCACCAATTAAGGCTGGAAGCCTTTTAATTTTCTACATGGAGCTAATATTTCTCCAAAATGATCAATTGATTTTTCAAATTGCAAGATTAATATACAAAAAAAATTCAAAAACTTATAATTGATTGCTCTGTCATCTGAATATTCGGATCTATTTTTTCTTCTAAAACCACATTTTGTTTTAGCAATTTCCTAAGAATTTCCCCCTCTTTTTGTTGTTACATCGATTCATTTTTACCTGTTAATTAAAGGGATGCTATTTTCTAGGGTTTTACAATTGGGCTGATTACATTAATTTGTGAAAAATTCTGTGTGTAAACGCAAATGTGACGTCCATGTTGAAATCCAATGAATGGTTCAATATTTCTTCCACCAACCGGTCGATGCAATAGAGATCATAAATTGTTGAGAAAGACATTAACAATTAATAGCAAAGCTTAATTGTTCATTGAACAGGAGATTAATCACAAATTTGACAACCACAGTACTGAAAATTGAGAAGTACCCTTAATTTTTTTATGCATAGACTTGGATAAGTGCTTCCAAACTCACCAAGTAATCAAAAGTAGTACTACTTTTTTTTACATTAGGGTTATTATGTTAATTCGTTACAAAATCTATATATAAATACACGTCTGCCTTTGGGTAAAAATTACATGGCTGACGAATTTTTTTTTTTTAAAACACGCCTATTTGTCCGTTGAAATCCAATGAATAGTTCGATATTTCTTCATCTTCTGGTCGATGCAAAAGACGTCACACAGGTACATAAAACATAGTTACAACAAAACAAAGAAGATATATATTCAGGAATCTGTCTTCTTCTTTATTGATAAGAACTGATCATGGTGGAGGAGCCAAAACGATGTTGCATCCACAAGGCTTTTTGGACTGCTTTAAGCCCAATAAGGAAAAAACATAAGCAACAAACTGAATTACGTCACATAGGATCACAGTCTTAATTAGCCTTCTCTTTTGGGATCAAAGTTCCCTTCTTTGGCTTGAAGACGTACAACATCTCTTTCTTAGCTGCCATTTCCTCTCCAATTGTGTTCATCAAAGGTCCTTCTCCTTCTTCTTCTTCCCCTTCTCCTTCTCTCTCTGATCGCTCGTTTTCAAGAATGTAAATTGTGGATTTCTCTTTTTAATTTGTTGATGTTTGATTAGATTATATATATAGTGCTCTCGGATTTAGAAAGCGTGTCACATTATAAAACAAAATTGTGGAGGTCACTGAAGAAACCGAGTGACTATACAATATAATTTACGCGTGATTTCATCGGAATCAATTATGTCAACATCATCATCGTATATGTTTTGGGTTAATGGTGGCACATGCTTTTTTGTCAAGCTCTTGAATATAGCGATAACGTTTATTACACATTACAAAGTGTGAGTAATTAATTAATTGAATTTTTTTTACTCCCTTACTTTTGAAATATTTGTCATTTATATGGATTAAGAAAACAATTAAAATGTCTAATTTTTAAGCTTATATGAATCTTATACTCTTTTGATCTTTAACCCAAAAATTGACTAATACTACATATATGATCAAGAGTTTAATTAAGAGTTTAGGTGAAAAAAATCAATAAATACTCTCTTGAAATTATAAAATTAACAGATATTATGCAACAATTTTTTTTGCTTAAAAGACAAATATAATTCGAAATGGAGAAAGTATTCAATATGAATTTTAGATTGAAGACCAACTATATGTTCCGTTGGATCAAAATGAACTCTTTGTGAAATTAATCATTACTTGTTTATTTAAAATTGAAAGATGAAGGACAGATAAAAATTTAGAGAGTTATCCACATATTGAGATACAATTAATTACACAATAATCAAAGCCCGTAATCGATCGCTCCAACACTTCATAAATTCTTACACGTCACCAATTTGATCGAAGCCTATCATATTTTTTTATGAGTAATTAAACTAAATTTTATTAAAATCACAGCCATCAAAATAGCGGCTGAATAAAAATCCCACAACGATGAATTGTACTACTTTAAAAGCTACCACACCAAGTGCAAAGACAACAATGGAAGATCGAAGGCTATCATGTTTGATGCTGACATTAGACTAATTAACAAATAGAAAAAAATTAACAAAAGTATAGCTAGTGAAGAAAGCATGACGTTGGTTTAAAGGCCTACAGTATATTACATGGTAATTGTGCATCACGTCAGAGTGTGTGTTTATGCCCAAAAGGCGTCGTTGACGACTTGACTTTGAAAACAAATATGATCATCACGTCGAAAGATTAACTTTTATAGTTTCGTTAAATATATACTGAAAAAAAAAATAAGGAAGCTTCAAGGGAAGTTCAAGATCGGAAGATAATTGCTATTAATTTAGCACACACCAAGAATTTAAACATTTTTGGGTTGAAGACCTTTAAATTATTGAATGACGTCTTACAGATAAATTAAAAAAAAAAGATTTTTTTGGTTTTGTTGAGATTTAATTGAGTTTTTTTTGAAGAATGTTGAAACCATTTGATGTTTGATGGAAGCAAACAAGGTTTGGAAGGGATTGGTGGGAAGATGAGATGAATTGGAATGTGACGAGAAGGACACTGTAATACCCCGAATAATTTTTATAAGTATTTTTGGATAATTATATTTGGAGTAATTATTTTGAATAATTATTGGTAGATAATTATTTTTAGATAATTATTATAAATAAATATGGGTAAAAATTTGAGTTTTTATTTTTGGTGATTGAAAGTGATTTATTAATTGAAAAATTTTTGAAAATTGAAAAAGAAAAATCTGAAAAAAAAAAGAAAAGAGGGGTGATTTTCGGTTGGGTTATTCACTGGTTTGATTTACCGATTTGGTCCACTGGTTTAACTGGTTGAGTTGATTTATACTAAGTTGGTTTGGTTTATTTTTGTGAAATGGTTTGAGTTTTGAAGATGGATGCAAAATTCATTAGTGGGTTGATTGAGTTCTTTTTATAGACTGGTTTGGTTAAGTTTGATTTTGAATTGGTTCGGTTTTGACTGCTGAGTTGGTTAGCTGGTTCGGTTCGACTGGTTCGATTTGGACTGGTCAGTAGGTTCGGTTTGGCTGCTGCAACCCCTTCTCTTCTTTTAAATTAGACCCGAACAGTAACTCTCTCTCTCTCTCTCTTTGTTTTTGAACCAGAAAACGACTCTCTCTCCGTGCTCTCTCTCTCTTCTTCATTCCTCTTCGTTCCTCTCACTAAGCCAAGGTGATTTTCTCTTTCTCTCTCTTGTTTTTGCTTGGTTCATGGTCAAACCGACTGGTTTTGGGTGGGTTTCAGTTTTGGCCAAAAAATTGATTTTTGGTTCAAATTTCTGTGATTTTTGGATGGATTTGAGTTGTTTTTTGGTTGATAATGATAGATTGAGGTTGAAAATGCATGAATCTAGCTTAAAAATGAAGAATTGATGGTTGAATCTTAATAGGTTAGGTTTGGTCCGAAAATAGGTATTTCGGTTCGGTATGATTTTGAGGTTTTTGATGCAAACCGAGGCTAGATTTAGGTTCAATGGACTGTTTAGAGTTGATTGGAACCATCG